>VICI01000681.1:0-32317 GCA_019593645.1 Akabosia matsudoensis
TTTATTATTTTCGATGAAACAGGGCGGTTACAGTTACGGTTTGACAGATATATACCTAAAAGGGATATAAACACACAAAGTAGAACTCTCAAGCACTAACGAGTAGATGCATTTCAGGGTACGTTTCAGTGACAGGCTTGATTTTTGTCAATTATGTATTCCTACAAGTTGAATCCTACCGCAACCCTTTCCCCTGTACCCCCGATATTTGCTATATCGTTGTGAGAAAGAAAATACATCATGTTCGTAGGAACACTCCCAATTACTTCTAGGTCAATATGTGATCTGTGGCTGGATAACAATAGCAAGTGGATTTTATTCTGGTACAATTACAAAGCTACGACAGATTTAATGCAGCTCTGTCATTTTCATGTTTTAAAGCTTTCGTAAATGCCTTTACAAATTTTGAAGCCTTTTATTTGCCCAAGTTTCGTTTCTCTGTCCAATAAACGCATCTAAACATTATTTTACCAGCTTTTTGTTTTATTACTAATCATAATCATTAATCATGTTCACTTCTCATAGGCAAAAATTTGGTCCCAAAGTTTCATGCACGATTACAGTGTTTTTTTGATAATTCAGTACTTTTTAACAATTTGACACATTTTCGTCTATAAACTAACTTGATTTTGATATTTTACTTACGATTAGACATTTGAACAACTACTCATCGCTAATTTTTCTTGTTTTTAATTTTATTCATAAGAACTAAGGGGCAGTGACATGTTAATGAACGAAATAAAAATGAACACCAAGAAAGCATAATCCAAATATTTTTTTTCTTCTTTTTACATTTAGGCAGTAGAAAATATGACGAAAAAGAAAGTAGAATCCTTGCCAAAACCCCTTCCGTATTCGTAAATGTCTTGATTTGGTCCCGGAGTCAAACTGGCAGTACATTTAAAAATACCCCCAAAAACATGGACGTTATTTTTTTCTTAAGTGTTTGAAACATGAGACAAAAACTAAAGTCAACAAGAGATATACTTAGGATGTTCGTGACAAGGACTAAAGATGTTTCGGCTATTTTTTTTTTTTTTTTTGCCAAACCGTTGAAGCAAAATGAAACTTGCTAAAAGTACCAATACGGATAAACAATGATTTTTTATAGCTAGTATATTATAGTACATAATATTTCATATAATTCCTATAATTTTTTACAAGAACACTCAGGGGACAAAATATGACAAAATGATTTCCAAAGAAAAAACATTATCTTTTCTTTTGGTCCCGAGTGGTAATAGGAATTGATATAAATAAAAATACCCTGACACAGTGAATAGCGCGAGTTTTTGTCTCTAGTACAATACTAACGGCTTGGTAGACGTGAAATCCTAAAATTATTAATGAAAATACCCTGTTTTCGTAACAAAAAAATCTATAAGAGTTTTTATAACCAAAAGAACCTTTTTCACGCTTTTCCAGTCTAACCAACAAAATATTTTGTTTTGTTAATTGAATGAAAATAAAAATGATGCAATTCTTCTTCAGCTACAAAAAAAAATTACAAACAGAAAATGTTCATTCAGACGTGGTGATGTACAAGATTGATGAGTTGAAAATCAATTGAAGCGTGGGTTTACATGTGTCTGATAGCTTGTCGATATTTACTTGTTGGAGGTGCAGAAAGTTAAAAACTCCTCGCGAGTTTTGGCGTTTTCGCGGAACTCTCCAAGCATAGCGCTAGTGACCGTCTTGCTGTTGATTTTTTGAACGCCTCTCATTACCATACACATGTGGCTGTAGGCAAAAGCAAAATACGTTATTAATGATCGTTAGAAACACCTGGTTCATGTGAAATTAACCATGCGTAACGTGCAATACATGATTTAGTACTGATTTTTCACTTACGCTCCCTCGCAAACAACGGCAACGCCACGAGGCTCGATGGCCTTCAAAACGGCTTCGGCAATTTGCTTCGTTAAACGTTCTTGAACTGTTAAAACAGGAAATGAACAAAAAACAACAACATTTTAATCGATTATCATTATTGATAACCAGAATCTACATCAATTCCAAAGAGTTTTGCTTTTGCAAAAAACATTGTTGCGCGAGATAAATATTGGTAGCAACCTTGCAGACGGCGAGAGTAGACTTCCACAATCCTTGCGAGTTTGCTGAGTCCCAACACCTTCTTATTTGGCAAGTAGCCAATAGATACCTTACCGAAGAAAGGAACCAAGTGATGCTCGCACATGGAAAACATCTCAATGTCCTTTACAACAACCATTTCATCGGTGTCTTCATCGAAAACGGCATCGTTAAGAACCTCTGTAACCGGATAAAAAATGATAATGGTAAGTTTACATGAAAAACATGAGACATTACTACTATGCAAACTAGGCTATATCACAGTGCCCCATAAAAATAACGATAGTTCTCATAGTGGTTTGTTGTATGGTTCGTTCGGTAATGAAGCTACAAGTCATGTCAACTCTATCAGTTATGATATTGGATGTGCTGATTACGTTATGTTCATCTATATAGCACCAAGTTATTACTTTTTTTCAACTACAAAATCAAGTAAAATAGCTAATGATTTGACATTGAACTTGAATTTGGTTAGGACATCCTTAACCGTGACCAAGTCCAACGTGTGCACCAACTACATTATCATCGCTATCGTAAAAATTTACATAACACATTTCTGAAACATGCTTAAGTCAATAACACCATTAAAGGAAAACAAGAGTCACTCTGTAAATTGAGCTCGAGACGACCTTCATACGAAACCGGAAGAAAAAAAGGTCTTCATGCATCATAACATAAAGACATCATCATTTTTTGAAGGTATATATGTAAATTTTGATCAATCAATCAATCTGAGCTGTGTGTGCCTAAAAGTTTCAGTTTCAGTTATTGGGTCACATTTGTGATGAAATCTAGAAGGTATAAAAAACCAGCCATGTATTGCTTTTTAAGCAACGAATGTAGATGAATCAGGTTGTCTTCCATTCCCTACTACTCGAGCATATACAAAAGATCTAATCTCCTACTTATTGTCCCTTTATTCTTTCAAAAGTTTCTTTTTTTTGTGTTCACACAACAATCTCAAGAATAGCCGTAGGAGTAGAAACTTCAAATGCATCGATGCTCCTAAAAGGAACAAGAAAAAAAACGATCATCAACCATCCCACACCCACACAATTTCCTTTTTTTTTCTGATCGTCATTCCAGAGGAGAAAGAAGATTAACGGGATTTTTTTTTCAAAAGTGAAAGCTACATAGGAACTCAATCTTGGCCAACTTGTAATTCCACAATGTGTGCTTTTGCAACACTTCATTTTCGCTACTCCCTCGTTCTCGCTCCTTTTCTTTTCTATTGTTCACCACCTTCCTCACTAGCAACAAGTTTCGATCGCTTATTCGTTCTCCATTATTGTGAGCTATAAGTGATTACGTAATACACTTAAAATATATAATTATAATAATAATACTAGAGACGGGTTTAGTCCTTATATAAAACAGGCGAAATGCGCAGTTGGACCGTTTTTTTTCGTCTCTCCTTTCAACGAGTGAGCTTTTCCAGGAGGAAAATGCACTTGGACTTGGTTTCGTCCTTGTAGAGCAGTCAAATAAATGCTACACTTTCACCTAGTTTTTTTTTGCGAATTGAACAAAAAGATATGGCTGCTTTGCGTTACAAGAGAAGATAAAACAAAAAAAGGCGTGATGTAAGGTATAATAAAGTATTTTGGAAGACTATAAAAGCTTTTACAGACAGGCTTCTTTGGAGTAGTTTACGAGAACGAAAGGAGTCTGGAACTTGGAACAATGCTGGAAAATGTTCTGAAATTGGAAATGCGAGGTGTATAACGCTTGACTAGAGTGTGAGGCGAAAGGGGCTTATGATGTGCAATTTATGAGAAAGTAAAGTACTTTACGTTTCCATTATGATGGGGTTATCTTTTTGCAAGGCTGTCTTTCGGGAGAGGGTCTCTCAAGATTGTAATTTGACTTGGAAATTGTGAAAACGAATTATGAGTCAGGTCAATTCTGGAACAGCATGGAAATTTCCAAGTTTAAATCTAGGATGACCTACTTATTTCACTCAGAGTATTTGTCTAGCACGTAATGCAACGATGAAAAAAATCATGACTGTTCATATGTATTGCAATTTCCAGGGACATCTTTTTTCCAAGGAATACAAAAAATAAACCTTCATGTGATGATCCGATTTGAGTGCAATTTCTAAGAATGAATACCGTTACGAATTTAAAAAAATAAAACAAACGCTTAGTTGTTGCCAATTGTATGCATTATGTAATATGTTATGTTGGTGGTTTGCCTTTTAGTAAAGTAAAGTAGTAAATTTCAGAGGAAATATGTTACCTTCCAATGTTTGGTCGTATCCTTTGGTAAAAAATAGCATGGCCTTTGCAGCCCGCTCAGGTGTCTTCAAAAGTCCTTGTCTGTCTGGGTCTTCTCCGAGGCTTCCTAGCAGCTCACGGTAGGCTCCGGCCATGTTGGGGATCAAAGCTTCACGAGTTGGTGGCTTATGGTCGAGTTCCAGATCGTGGTGAAAGGTGCATTTCTCGTGTCCTATTAACAAAAAACAGAGAAAAAAACATTTTTAATCTGTAGCCATTTTTTCAGTAAAACACAGTCCTGAGCGCTAAGAAAATTAATAATTAATTTAATGTGTATTTTACGGAGCGAATCAAAAGAACCCTATCAATTTTCCTTAATTTTAGTTAGCTGACCAAGAGCTCTACTATATTATTATTGCAAAATTGTTTTGCATTCTTTTACTTTTTATTATTTTGCACAAGACCAGTTTTTATCTCTCCATTAACAAAATATATACTTCGAGGCGAAACTAATTGAATCTAACGAGAAAAGAAAAAAGGTTGTCTGATTTTCAAAAACCTGTTCCATGATACGATCAAAAATTTATGTGTCCAATAATACATTAACGCACAATATTTTCCCTCATCGCTTCCAACGACAGGTTCAAAACAAACTTTGTAGCCATAAGATTAAGCTACTTCTCAAAAGATAACTAGTTTTTTTGCGCTAGTCTGTTCTCGCGACGCGACATTTGGAAATAAAACTATAAAATCGTTGATTAAAGAGTTTTTTTTACCAGGAGTGGCCGTAGTTCTTGGAGTACGTGGCGAGTCCGAATCGCTGTTGCAGCCATTTTCAGTGGAGTGTCCATTACTCAAGTCACGCATCTTGGCCAGGTTCTTCTTCAAAACGAGAGGATCTACAGTAATGGGACTGGGCTTATTGACGTTTCTCACTTGACTCGCTCCAGCAGAAGTTGACATTTTGAGAAAATAAAATGTACTGAGCCTATAAATGCAAATGCATAGTGCTCTTATACTTCAAATGTTCAACTAGATTTTTGTTTGTTTTAAGAAACCAGATTTACGATGAAAAGCCGAACTTTTGGGGTGGGTTGCAACTCTAAAACAAAAAATCCTAAAAACCTAGCTTATGAAACAAAAAACTAACAATTTTTACGTGAAACTGCTCCTCTTTTGACTAGCCAGAGACTAATTGATTTAATTAGCTGGACAAGATTATACATCAGCTCTGCAGATGATCAAATTTTTTTTCGTTAGAAGGATAACTAGATTACATAAGTGGTCAAGCATTTTCGATACGGCCAGGTCTAACGGAAAGCCTACGTGTGGTCATAGAGCCGTCTTTCAAGATATTTGCTCACTGATCAAAATACTTAATGTACCTTTTCCGTGAGCCTTTGTAAGCATTCATTCGCATGCCAATACAGTAAAGCCTTGTCTGATTTTCACATGCTCAAAAATGATGAAAACATAAAAATTCTCGACAACAGAGTTTTGTTTTGTTTCCACAACTGAAGTAGGAGTAACTGTTCCTTTTTAATACTATTACAAACACCCAGGCCGAAGATATAATGTCAAAGCTCCTACTTAACTTGTCATGTCATAAAATCGTATGACTTTCTAAATAATATGACAGCCGATGATACAGCAAAAAATATGTATACAAGTCTAGTTCGTTAACTATTGTTATTTTCCTTCGCTATTCGCCAGACAAAAACCCTCCAGGATCAGACACGCAAAAAAAGAAAGAATTCTTAAGCTAATTAAAGAGAGCAGCAGTGTCCATTACGCTAATGTGATTATGTTCCTGACTTTCAGTTCAAATGACCACTTTCGGTAGTGAAACGTGTGGAGGGAATGCTTGTTTCCTCCATTTTGATTTTCCAATACAAGCGCACTAGCACACACTAATAAAAAGTGAAACGTGAAGATGTGTCCTGAGAAGAAAAAGGGTTCTCAGAGGACTTCAAGGCTACGGCCTAGATATGAGCGTAGCCTCATGTTCCAAAATCAGATAATAGAAATAGCATTGTTGTATGAAACCAATGCGAATACTAACTGGGGCAAACTAAGTTTAAAGGTGCAACTTTCCTACTCATAACGCCCATAATAATGCAGAAAACTATAGAATTGCAATCAAATCTGCTGCTGGTTGTTCGTAAAAATTGTTAAAATCAAACTCAAAATTCTTACCTGATTGTTTTGTTTGGTGAGGATTTTGATTATTTGGCGTCACTTTTAGAACTGAACTAAAAATTGATTGTCGAATTAAATATATATGTTGGAAGAAAAAAAAACTGCTTTAATTTTCTGGTGGAGGAGCTGAAGAGGAGTGATTTCAGGCCGAGAACAAATGTTCGACTGAGGATGGAGGAGCAACTGCAACTGGAAGATATTGCTGGCTGATGAAATAAGAGCAAGAACTGGGCTGAAAGGGTTTCATTGTAGAAAACTACTGAACAGGTATCTTCTTAATATGAAGAAGCAACGTTGTAGCTCGATGTAAGCACTCAGCTTTTGCATGGCCGAACCTAACTATAAGCAACAAAAATGATACTCTGTTCTGTTGTGTATAGGCATTTAAAGATATGTTCCATCCAGCTATAGTTTCCACCGCTTTGACATGTCATAACATCTCGGTCTAAAAAAAATTTATTTCTTGGTCAGGTTACAGATAGTGCGTGATATGATATGCTATGTGTGTGGATGGATATATGTATATAGCATACTATGCTATTTCATGTAGCGTCTTTCAACGTGGAGTACCTAAAAACTAGGTAAATATTTGAATGTGTTTTTTCTTTGAAGAAGCATTTTATCAGCTATAAAATTATGTTATGCAATCAAAGATATACTACGGATAGGTCCAAAATGTTTTGTTGATTTTTCTGGGTGTAACAATGAACAAAGGGACGCTTCTTTTTCTCTGGAGAAGATTATTGCATCATCTTTTGTTAGAGTTTAGATCAGGTTTTAAAAGCTAAATAGAAAGTTCGGAAATGCTAGAAAACTAGTCTGACTGTTACATAAACATTATGTACCTATTCGTTACCTCTCCCAAATTTCTAATTATTATGCAGATAACAAGATAAATAAGAAAATATTACATGCAAACAGGCAAAATTATTTTTGTTACTTAAATACACAATCACTCTTCAGTGTAAAAAATCGACTGTCAAAGAAGATCTTGTTGAACCGTTTGACGACCATTTTTTTAATTAAATAAAAAAATAACCATATGCATACCAGAGGCACTACTGACCACAGAAACATAATCCTGTATCCATCGGACCGAAATAGCAAGCTTTTAAGGCATTCTTCCATAAAAAAAATACTTAAACCTACATCTTTTTGTCATCTCTTGTCTGAGAGCGTCTTTTTGTTCAAGATTCGTTTCATAGTGAAACATGTTTATGCAACAAAGGAATAAACAAAAGATAACATAAATCTATGACCATCCAAACGATCCAATGGGGAGACGACAAACGCGGGATCTACCCACGTAACAACTGATAATATTAGGTAGTCTCTTATATAACGGCATTACATCAACTGGTTTTTTTCGAATCGTGATTAGAACAAAAAAATGGGCGGTTCTTGAAAAAAACGCATTATGACACGAGTTTTAATAGAAAAAAATCAACAATTTGCCCTTGAAAAAGACTGAAGAATTGAGTCGAAACGTTGGGAAATAAAACAACTTGTGCTAAACACTCGTGGACCTTCCTCTTTACTCTACTACAAAATTTTTATCTGCAAACAATAAAAGTCAACTTTATGGTTTTCTTTTACTCCGGGTTTTTTAATCGTCTGTCACGTATGCATCTTTTATGCAATCAATGCAATGCATATCTCCCTCCCGCAGACATGAAACCGATTTGCATACAAATGTTCCCGAGTTGCAATTCCATCCGAAGATTTTTTTAAGTGGGCCAGTTGATTGCAATAAAATATGTGGTTTTTCTTGTTGGTTGCAAAACCAAGAAAAACCATGCACAATAAGATTGCCCCGTAATTACACTTGCACGTACGTTGACAACTTCTCGTTAAATATTTTATCTAGTTTTTACGGCTACTGGTTTTCTCGTGCCTATTGACCAGGACAAAAATGGACATTTTGTCGCTACTCGTCATCTTTCCGTGAACAAGTGCACGTAATGAGGGTGTTCCTCGAAAGCTTAATGAGGGTTTTCAAAGAGTTACAGTTTGTATTATTCTATTTCATTGTATCATATTCTTTCATACTTTTTCATAGAAAAATCTACGCTCTAAGAAACTAAATTTCGTCATGTATAGCTACTCAGTCAATGGCTTTTATGCTTTGTCACAGTGGCGAACACTTGAAATATTTTTTTCTTACTTTTTATATCCGATGGTCACTTAAGTTATCAAGTTTTTAGCTTTTCTTCGCAACTGCATCTTTTTCAAAGAAGCGAGCAGTGACCCTGATAAGTATGTTCCAGGTTGGCTATATGACTGACGTGCTATCAATTTTTGTGCGTGCAACTTTTTTCTTGACAAAAAAAGGATTTTTTGAGGTTTCTCATGCAAAAACCACATTCATTAAACCGACAAGACTGTTATCAATGGATGTCCTATAGAGTTACTTACACCACTGGATACGGTAATGGCTGATATGTATCTGGTACAAGATTTTTTTTATTCTAATCAATTTGTCGTCAATTTACATGGGCGCTGGAAATTGTTATAATGCGATCGGATAACAACTCGCTTCTCAGAGAGTAAAAAATATCTTATCCAGAAAGACTGGTTAACCTTAAGCATGCAAACCTGTAATATTCAAACTACATTCTGACATTACATGTCAAAAACCCTTGGCTCACAGTTGGAAAAAGGATCTAATTGCTATTTCGAGTTGGGCTATGAAGACGAGAAAGAAAAAAAAATTGAGCCCTTTCACTTTAATTTTTGGTTTCAGTAAAAACCAAAACCAAAAAAACCGGTATATTATGCAAGAAAAATAAAAAACCTTGCTCGTGAATACCACAAGTGTCTTGTTGAATTATTTTGCGACTTAAAAACGGCTGCATGACCGGGTTCCTCTCGAAAATTAGGATTGGATTTGGGATGGAAATTTTTTCTTTTACATTCAATTGCCATTAGAGAAATTAAAATGCATACTTACAATTTGAATAAAAAAACAGTCACACCAGGGATTCACATGATATTCAGGGGAAAGTAATTTTCCGATAGGGCAGAGGGATGGGATTCTTCAGGACAAGAAACACCTTCAAAACCAACCAATACCTGGTTCAAATCAAGTTTTTGGCCTGGCTATCTCAAACTCAATAAAAGCTTAACTGACCTGTTTCCAGAGATAAATTGTTCATGGCAAACATATAAAAATTCAAAACCAGATTGGGGAGGTAAACAGGTATTTTTTATTGAGACACGGAGAAGATCTATTACTTACGCATCCGCCACGGGTTGCAGCTTTTTTTTTTTCCTTTTTGAATACTACAAAAAAGTTCATCTTACTACGTTTGCCGATTCTAGACAAGATAAAAATTGTGGTCAGTCGACAAAAAATAAACAATAATTGTCGGAAGAAGTAGGTAATCTTACTACGTTTGCCGATTCTAGACAAGATAAAAATTTTGGTCAGTCGACAAAAAATAAACAATAATTGTCGGAAGAAGTAGGTACCATTTCTTGTAAAATTTTATCGAAATTTACAATCCCTTAACCATGCATGAAATTATGAAATGTGGAATGTGTCATTTTCTGTTTGGACAGAATTGGAATCTGATGCTGTCACACTCTGGCTGTCTTGCAAAAAAATTGTTTCTTGTTTTTTTTATTATTTCGTGAATTGATGAGAAGATTGATAAGCTGTATCAAAAGATTAACAAACTGAAAATTAATCCTGTTTTTTTTTAACGTGAATATGGCCACTAGACAGCTTTTTCTTTTTAGGGTAGGCCAAGCCTGAGATTCTTTGGATCATCATTCTGTGACCAGTCAATGTACACGAAGCCCACCAACTTTCCGACACCTGTCTTGTCGCTTCCACTCCCGCAGCATGCGATTATAGTACAAATCATACTTCCGCTTTGTACGCTCCTGTATAGGACGAAAATACGGGCAAAAAAGTAAAAAAATATGGAACTAAAATGATAAAAATTTCACATATGACATAAAACATAAGCAGAAGCCTGAGTAAATCAATGTTCTCTGGAAAACAAGAGAAACTAGACAAAAGGGAAAAATCTAAGGCTGCAAACATTCATAAGTTCTGTTGTTTTCGCATCACACGCATGTCACATTCCAACGCGTGTTGGGTGTCTTCTTCATGCTACGACTACTACCAGCATCGGAATTTAACGATGAAGACGAATTAGAGCTGAATCGTGGACTGAGTGACCCCGGCATTACCATAAGTTCTTCAGCGAACGTTTTCAGATCCTGATTCTCTGGATTAAGTCCACCCATGAAACTGCGCAGAGCAACTCGAAGCTTTGTATTGTCCTGAGAAAGCTCTTTGATGTAGCCAGCAAGAACGCGACGCTCTAGGTTGACGCGGTTGAGGCGAATCCAAAATTTTTCCAACACGGAGTACTCCCATATAAACTGTACACAAAAGATGATTAATCCATAATTATAGCATTATTTTTATTGGTTTATGGATTATATAATTAAATGTATACACAAAGGTAATAAAAATACCTCCGCATAAAAAATTAGAGATAAAAAACGAGTTTTTGTTTTTCGCTAACCTTGCTGATTGGTGCGTTCAAGCCAGTTTGATCGATTTCCTCTGTTTGAACCTCACACGTGCATGGATCACACTCACAGATAAGGTGATGCTCGTTTTTCGATGGAATGTAAGTGAACCCGGTCAGGTTGATTCCGGAGCGGAGCAGCTTCGGTTTCGTTTCTTGGGAAGGATCAGTCGAAGAAGCGGCTGGTTCCAGCTTCCAGTGGTATAGGAACGGGTCCACGATCTCGCTCTCCATCTCGTTTTTACGACATCGTTCTACACACCTAAGAAGAACTTCACGCTTTCGAATCATCTCGTCGAGCTTGTCATTTACGCTTCGAGTGAGGAGAGCCAACTGTCGAATGTTGTCCTGGCCGAGAAGCTTAAAGTCATTGAAGCGACGCTGCTGAAGACGATGGGCAGCGCGGAGCTCGTCCTTTTTGCTGTTTAGCTCGTCCAAGTACTTTTGCAGAGCCACGCAAAAATTCTTGTCTTGCTTGGTCAAGTTTTGAAAGCCTCGCTACAAAAAAGAATGAAAGAATGTCTCAAAAATAAGATATATACTTGATGCAAATACTTAAGTATATACTTTTACCTGGAAGCTGTGGACTTTTCTAAGCTGACCTTCGATAGTTGCGACAACCATATCATCTTTTTTCCGAATAGCTTCGTACTCAGTTTTTAATGGGAGGGCGGTTTGCTGTATTAGAAAAGATTACTCTCATTATTTTTTCCTAATCTTGAGCGTTTTATCTTTCTTTTGCACGCTTACATCATAATCAACCAGCCACTCTGCAAACTCCTTCCAAATATTTGAGATTCGTTTTTCAGCTTCCACCTTAGCAGCGTGAGTTTCTTCATTAGCCTAACCGAACATAAAAATACAGGTATTTTTGTACTTTGTACTCTTTTTTTAAACAATCAAAATGAAAGAAAACTGGCTTTGATTGGGATTTGTCTTTTTTCAATTCAAACCTTGTTGCGAATCTCCTCCTGACGCACAAACAGTTCTGCCTTGGAATCAGACGCCATTTCCCTGTATCTCATGTTCACCGCAGTCATCACCCCCTGCAGGTACCTCAGGCTTTTGTCTTGGTAGTTTTGAATTCGAAACTTCTCATCGTTCAAAATATTAAGGAGATTGGTTCGCGCCTCCGCGTACGACCCTCTCACTTGGTTCATCCGCTTTTTATAGAATTCTATAAGTAATCAATTTTAACCATTTTCATTACTATTTGTATAAAAAAGTTCTCCAAATTATTATTCCCCCGCCATGAATGTAGAATAACATACCCAGAATGTTGTCAATGTTGTGTATATGCATGTCAAACGCATTATCATACTCTTCATCATTCTGATTCATCAAATTGTTCAAAGCATCAATTAAATCGTCTTTTTTCTGAAGATTTCTTTCGAAGGCTGCTTGATACGCCTGAAAAAAACATACACACACAAAAAAAGTTACAGTGTTACATAAACCCAAACTCAAACATCCTCACACACAAACCAAACAACCAATCATGTCATCTGCATCCAGGAGTAGCCTATGCACAAAAAAAAACGGTTATGCAACATAGTAAAAATGCAGCAGCCGATCATCATGACACAACCTTGCTTTTCTAATCTTAAAACCACCTTCCCTCCACATGAACAAAAATTAGAAAGAATAATACAAATACCGATGGATAAAAAAAAATACAACTTTTGTTACGCAATCCGTTGCTTTTATAAACAGCTAAAATACGTGTGTCCCTCGGGTTATTGAAAACGCAATAGAAACCTGTACCAATTGTCCAGTATTATCCATGAAAATGAAGGCCGAGGCTCACCCATAAAAGGTATGACGTAAGTTTATGTATATGTTTTTTTACTATTAACTTGATTCTCCTTTTTTCCAGGAAATACTTACATCAATCCAGTTATAATTAACTAAATGATAAAAGAGGCAGACCTGTACGATAATTATAGTAATAAAAAGAGTTAATGTCTCACCTGGAAATCATCGAGGAGCTCGTCAGTCTTGAGTTTTCGTAAACGGGGTCGCCACAAGTCCAGCAGTTTGTTCTCATTTAGTTTGATGAGCTGATACTCCTTCTCTTTTTTAAGCTGGAGAAAAAAAAATAAGAGAAAACAGTGAAGAAAAAAACTGAGTTGAGGAATGCTGCTAAAATCACTGCTCCAGTTTTTACTAACTTACCTTGAGAAACGCTGTTGTTAGCCGTTTTCGCCTTATCAACTTTTCCTTCTCGGCTAGTGCCTTTTGCTCGGCCAGCTTTGCCTTTTGCTCATCAGTCAAAGGATCCTTTTTCTTTCCTTTGCTTTTTCCTTTTTTCGGTGGCATTCTCTCTTCCTTCCGTACAATTCCTTTTCTTTTCTGTTTAAGAAAACTGATCAAGAAACAGAGATTCAACTCTTTTTTCAAACTGTCGCAACTTTTTTTTGTACTAATTTACTATCTTGTTTGGTGTACTTCTAATTTTCTAGTTTTCTGCTCGAAGATATTTTTTCATTTTTTTTTCTTTGGACTCTTTGGACTTTTAGGAACCTATTTGTTTTACTATTTGATGGACCCTATGACAGCACACGTGGGAAAAAGGTCCTCTTTGAATGTAATCTGCTACAAGGTAGTTATAAAATGGAACTTGTCAATTGTCTTGTTAGGTTTAGGTCAAGCCCACGGAGATTTTTGAGAAAAAATGGTTTCTTGAAAATTATATGAATGAGCCCACACCCTTTTGTGAAGAAAAACACGGAAGCACGTCCCAATCAATGCAGAACCAAGTATTAAGTATCGTTTTCATTCTTCATCCAGCGAAAAGCCAAACAAAAATACTTTGTTTGGTCAATATATGAAAAATATTTTGTAGTAGAGTAAAGAGGAAGGTCCACGAGTGTTAAGCACAAGTTGTTTCCCAACGTTTCGACTCAAATGGAAAAATTGGATGATTTCCTTGTTTATTTTGCACGCGTGAAGTTCAATAATTGATGGAAATGGTAAAATGTAGGGTTAAATGATAGCTGGCTGTAAAGATATGGTTATAATGAACTGAAAAAAGGTTTTAAAACTATGTGTTAACGTCTAATGCTTGGTTGTTAGTTTTCAGCAATTTTGTTAGGCTTGGCATTGGGGTTTCTTTGGACGCTCCGGGATAACTTGAGTAAACCATAGAGCAAGAGAGCTGTCTACCGCGATAAGTCTTTCCTTCATTTTGAACAAGTGTTTACATACATGTGTTCTTGTGTACCCTTTTAGTAAAATGTTCGGAAATCCATCAACATTGCAATTCAATTGAATGTTCAATCGAAATTGATAACCCGTTAAACTGTGAAACTAAAACTAACTCTGGATAGATAACTAAAACTAATCCTTCTGGATAAGGATCATAAGGGTGAGTAAGTTTTATGTATTTTGATCGCAAGTTTCTTGGTTAATAATTGATTGCTTGAAGGACTTAATTCTTTCTTACAAGATTTTTAAATGTTGTTGTGAACAGGCCAAGAATCCTTGAACAGTGATGAGATAACAATAGCTTTTATGTTGGCGAATCGCGACCGAATCGTCATCTTAATTATTCTTCCATGATGCGACTAACGCCACGTGCCTTGAGCGCTTTTCTGTCACCCTTGATCAATCGCGTTAAGGCGGGGACAAGGCACATGTTCGAAAAGCAGCTTTTGTTGACCAACCTCGGCATATCCTCCGGCCTGTCTGCAGTTGGGGACTGTCTCGAGCAGCGATATGAAATGTACGAGAGTTCCGGAAAGAAGTACGACCAGCGGCGGACCCTAAACATGAGTGTGAGCGGATTAACAATCGGGTTCTTTTGTCATCACTGGTACAATTACCTGGATAGGTTAATTCCCGGGCGTACATTCGTCTTAGCTTGTAAAAAGGTAAGATGTTCTGAAAATATTAATTACGAATCATGGGTACAAAAGCGTCTAATAATCTACTTCTTGGGTACCTCGAACAATCCAGATGGTCGTGGACCAGATAATTGGGAGCCCGATTTCCATCGGGATCTTTTTCGGGACGATGGCCATCGTAGAGGAATCCTCGTTTGAAGAGTTTCTCAAGGAAGTCAGGTGTAAAATGTGGAAGCTCTATGTCGCAGAATGGATCATTTGGCCACCTGCTCAACTAATTAATTTTTACCTGTTACCAACTAAATACCGAGTATTATGGGATAACACTGTGTCACTCTGTTATGACGTTTATACATCAAGGGTGAAACATGAAACTGATGTAGATTGTGAGGGTTCCAAAGTAGTCGGCCACGCAAGTAGTAATTCCAAACAAAAATCTAATCAAATCGTTAATCTTGTACCTGAACAAAGCTCCCTTTGACATTGGCCTGTTTCTAGTTGCTTTACGAATAAAAAATTTCAAGTAACTTTTTTTCGTGTTCATAAAAGTGTTCAAACCCCAGCCACTAATTTTGTTAAATGTTCGAAACAAATATGTTCGTTTTACATGACTTGACATGCCCTTTTTCACAAATATTTGTTGGTTCGGCTTTTCAACGAAAGCGGTTGGACATGATGGCGAGCTTTGTTTTGTTTTGGCTTGATTGACAAGCCCGAAATGCTCTGCTTCAGCAGTCAAGGGCATAATAGGTCATCTGGACTTAGACAGGAGTCACTGGTTAATTGAGATCCTTTGGCGTGACAACCATTTTCATGAGGGACGTAGGTCACAGCAACCTACTTTCGGCAGGTGTCGCGTAACCTTTAGGGCTGACAGCACTTGCTCACATTTTCATTATTCCCATTAGTGTAAATTTTCCCTCAGACTTGAACCATTTTTCTACGAATTTTACGCATCGACCCCAACGATATCTGCGCACGCATACGTTTTCAATTTAATTTGGATACCTACATTGAATTCGATACACATGGTCCTAGATTCCTGACCAAATCTTTTATGGGGGTGATGCGGTACACGAAAAAAACTACAGAAACGAGTTGTAGATTTTTGTATGCCTTGACATTGTTCAATCTAGTCTCATCGCTATTCATCCGATGCCTAACGAACTCGGAACCAAGTATGATTACTATTCACTTCTATTGACGGGTTAATCAATCCGGTTGAAACCATCCGAATGGCTCACCTTATCGACATATGCGTTTCTTCACTGGCTGGGCTGGAAGGTTCTGTCATTACTGGAAGAGGGCTGATGGCTGAAGGGTTCACTTTCTGCTGGAAGAAGATTGGAGGTGTCAGTTTTCAAGTTAGTGGGTCTAGAGGGTTCACTCTTGATTTCAGAATTTACAATCTTTATTTTTGTCAGCATTTTACTAATTGTCACAGGTTGATGTCTCGTACAGTCGACTTGAATGAAAGATTGATAGTCGGTGGAGGGCCAACCGCCACGATTAGTTTTGCATCGTAGACGTTTTTGTGAGTTTAATTTGATTTCTAAATGCAACTAAAATAGTGCACCAGCCATAATAAGCTCTCATAAAGCAAAGTTTTAGTTTTCTTGTCAATCATTTAAGATATCATTTTAGTTTAACACGAACAAAATAAGTCAATCAGTAACGTTGCATGATAAAAATAGAGCATGTTTTTTATTGGAATTGATACAGAGCTTATTTCTAGTTTAATCTTTAAAATACAATTATTTCTATTACTATACGATGCCTTCGCACTAAAGTTAACGTATGAGGGATCCAGTGGTACTTGCACTATTGGGATATTTACCCTGGCCGAAATTAGTTTTTGACTCCTGCGATTCTACGGCAAAATGAGAGAAACGTTTAAGAGCTGCTTGTTTGTAAACACACAAAAATGCCAATTTAATGACCGACGACTACTACTCACCCACTCCAATTCTTCTGTATTGTGCACTTTTCATGACTTGGATATTCATGATCTCATCGTCAGTGACATACTGGCCCTTTGAGTTGGCGTAAATCATCTTTTGCATGCTCAGATCGCCAATGAAATGGAGTCTAGGTCCACTCAGGCCTTGTCTTGGTGGCTCACCATCGTTCAGATCCTCCTCGTTCAAGTCAAACTCATCGCCAGCCTTGAAAACAAGAAATATATCCATTTTTTCAAAAATTATAACCAATCATTTAAAATATTTGAATCATTTAAAGAACCTCTTCCTCTGCAATAATCAAAATTTTGGGCTTGACAGAAGATCCTGCTTTTTCAACAAAATGAGAGCACTGAACTGGAAGGACACATGGCGCCGTGAACACCTCCTCAGTGTCCATTCCGTTACACAACTGACCGTAGACAAGAACACAAATCGCTATGAAGTCGGGAATGACGAGCAGTTTGTAATCCTGGGTGGGCACGGCTGAGTTCTCGAGAAAGCTCTTGATCCTCTCCATGGACCAACTTGCAAAAAGGGGCTCATTTGGGAGAAGGTTAAGAGCAATTCGTATGCCGACATCCCTCCACATCCTCGACTCGAGGGAGTCATACTTGTCGTCAAACTGGACGAGTGCAGCCTTCATGTCCTTTTGGGGGATATGAAATACGACCACGTCAGTCTCGCAAGTGACCAGGCACCCTCGTCGGCGTCCAGTGAGAACACCAAGCTCGCCAATAACCGTCCCGGTGCTGAAATAATCCTCCATTTCGTTGTCAAAGGATAAATCCTGGTACAGCTCTGTGTTCGGAATGATCCCGTATTCCTCCCGCTCCACGGCCATTTCGAAATTGGGCTCGTACGAGATCTTGACCAGACCAGAAATGACTAAATAGACGCCGTTGGGCTTGTCACCAACTTTACAAATGACGTCGTCCTTGGAATACTCGATTCGATTAGTCCGTTCGAACATAAAGTCGTAGAGCTCTTTGTACCTGATGGTAATCGCCATCCAAGGAATGTTGGCGAGAGCGACAGCCCCCGAGCACGGCTTCATGTGGGACGGCGAGTTCCACAAGTTTTTCATTTTCTGCTCAATCTTCTTGAGAAGGATCTCGTGCTCAGTCGCATCAATCAGTCCGTCCTCGAGCAAGTCGGTCAAAGCTTCTTTGATGTGATTGAGGGCGCCACGAGCCGCATGGCGAGTTTTGACTGCAATCGCGATCCCCGGATTTTCCTTTTGCATCAGCCCCATTTCCTTGACCACGCCGACCCTCTGGTTCTCCAGGGAAGTTTTAAACTTGAGCAGGACTTTGGGGTGCTCGACAATCTGGGGGAGGAACTTTTGCACATCGTCTACTGCCGTGATCAGCCCTTTTGCAAGGTCATATGCGAGGAACAGCTTGAAGTTGATGTGATTCTCTAGAATCCTGAACAAGAAGGCAGTCAGGGGCTTCATGACCCGGAAAACTCTGATCACGCGAATGACTCGAATCACGCGGATAAACTTGATAAAGTCGATCTCTTGGTCGTCACTGTGGCTTGGCGTCCCGCTGCTATTGGCCGCTGCCCGCTCCAGCTCGCTATCAAAATAGGTGAATGAAAGGATGGCCTCGATGAGAGCGATGATGAGCATGATGCAGTCAATGTTGTTCCACTTGGACTCCATGTAAGCTCCCCAGCCAATCCCAATCACTTTAATGATAAACTCGGCGAGGTAGATAAGCGTAAAGCCGACATTCACGGAAGTGAAGATGATGTACTCAACCCGCGTGAAGTTGACCGCGCTACTGAAGAGCTCTACAGTTTCCCAAATTGTGAGTGCCGTGTTGGCCAGAATGACGAGATAAATGAATGCGGTGAAGAGGCAGCTGTGAACAGTTCGGTAGCAGCAGTGCCGCCAGCGCTGAGCCGGCATTGGAAGCTCCTCATCACCCCTTCGAAAGTTGATTTTGACCAAGAACCGCCGGAGACAAATGTAAACCGGCTTAAGCTTCCAGTACTTCTGGAACTCCATGTAGTCCAGCATTTCGTAGCGATGGTCTTCCATTTTGTCCAGGGAAAAGGTTAAAATCCGAATGGCTTCTTCTGTGAGGAGACCCTGGTCGAATTGACGCCAGCAGGAGACGCGTAACGCTTTGATGAGGCGAAGGCGAGACTCCTCGAATAGCTCGAGTATTTCTTCGGTATGTGAGAAGGAGGTGTCCGGATCGGTGGCGGTTTTTCGGGAAAACCCTGACAGTTCCGACTGCATCTGTTTCAGGTTGTCGTGGTTATTAAGAAAAGCACGCTTTATCTGACGAGCTTCATAGGGATCTGCCATGTTCGTCGACGACTCAACGATTTTCCAGTCTGCATCTGCGAGGAATCTGTCGTGGCGGAGAAGGCGCAGGGCACTCTGCTGGGCAACGCGGAGCTGGCGAATAGCGTTCGCCATGTCTTGAAGGCGTCCGATGGAGAGCTCTGTAAGCTTGAGCATTTCCAGGAGGCCCTTGGTCGTCGAGCCGTTGAAGATTAGAGTGAGAAGCACAATTCCCGCTGTTTGCAGAAGCATTTTCGGCCCAATTTTGTCTTTGTGGCAGACTGACTTATCCCCGATGACTTGGAGGGCAAGACAAGTCCCGACGGCACCTCGCAGCCCGCCCCAAGTCATGACAACCATGTTTTGCCACGTGAGCCCGTAGCCGAGTCGGCTGATTAAAGGACTCACGATGAGAATCATGACAAGTCGGACCAGATTGAGGAGTGCATAGAGGAAGACCAAGTAGCAAGCGTCTTCCGGTAAGATGTCTGTAATGGCCCGCTCCGTGATGACAATGCCGAGAATCACAAAGAGCGCCGTGTTGGCCAAGTAGCTCAGCATTTCCCAGAAATGGTGGACGAGGCCTTGGACCTCGGGGGAGATGCAAGTTCGCTCCCGACTCAGAGTGATTCCGAGGACGACGAGGGCCATCACGCCAGACGTCTCGATAAAGTGCTCGGCGACAAAGTAGGTGAGGTAGGCGGCGCAGAGGGTGATTGTCACTTCGGTCGTGGCGTCGTTGAATATGAGGGATAGCCAGAAAACGGCGACTTTCGCGACTCCGTAGCCGAACAAAGGCCCTGCGAGTGCAGTTCGGAGGAGGATCTTGCCAAAGTGCCAGTACGGGAAGGACTCGCCAGAATGAAGCCGTTCCTCTTGCTCGTCCATCACTTCACTGAAGATGGTGAACATGAGGATAGCTACGCCGTCGTTGAGGAGACTTTCTCCGTCGACCAGGACGCCGAGGGTTTCGGAAGTGCCCACCTCGCGAAGAATAGCGACCACAGCGACAGGATCGGTTGCGCTTATGATGGATCCAAACAAGCAGGCCTCGATGAACGTCCACTCGTACGACTGGAAGGCGTATTTACCTTGGAGGAATAATGATTTATAAGGAGAATGCGCTAACGTTAAAGATTTACGTATTTATAGGTATTTACAAACGACAGCGGTTAACAGGGTCGTTATGAGCATTCCAGGCACAGCGAGAATCAGAATCTGAAGGGTGAGGTACGTTATTAAGTCTCAAGTTCCAGCTGATTAGAAATTATTTTCGAAGTTGACTTACGGAGAAAATAGAGCGGAAGAAGAGGTACGGCTTCATGTTGAAACTCGACTCGAAGACGATGATGGGAAGAAACACAAACAAAAGGATTTTGGGAGGGGTTCTCGCTACTTTGGTGTAGGTTGTCCACTGTTCGCAGATGGATTCTATGTTGGACAACCCTCCGAGTGCCATTCCGATGAGCATCAGGGTGACCGTGTATGGGAGCGAGATTTTGAAGGACTTAAGGAACGTCCGCATGAGGGCACCGATCCCAAAAATGCCAAACACAGCGCCAAAGAACTTGAGATGGTTTTTGTTCATTGTGTTGCAGATTCGTTCTAGATAAGCGGAAGTGAAAGTTGAAGGTGAGCAGTCTGGGGAGAGGGAGTTTTTATTGGGAGAAAGGAAGAAGAATCAGATAACTTACGATAAGGCCTATCTTTGAGATCCCTCAGTTGGTTACGGCAGAAGGTCTCGCGGTAGTACCTCTGCTGACACTCCTCCAGGGGGACGTTGTGGGAGAGGGTTAAGAAGGGACCTCGTTTCACTGGCAAATTCGGATTGAGGGAGGCTGCGAGAAAGCCATACTTGAAGTGACAGGCTTCATATATCTGGAAACGGTCGTATTTGTCAGGCCAGTCCTGAAAGGACGTCGAAATAGGAAAATCGTTAATCTTTTAAAAATACAGGGAGGGTGGGGGTTTGATATATTTTATTCTCAAAACTTGCGAGCGTACATCTAAATCAAGTTTATCGGCTTGGCATTCAATTAAGAAAAACACAGTGACGACAATGACCATGGGTAGGAAGTGACAAGCCATGGTTGAGCTTTTGTTTCACTAGAACACTTGAGAGAGAGGGGTTGAGGAGGAATTAAAGGCACTTTACGATGAAGGAGTCGGAGCAAAATGAAAACGCACAGGATTCTTGGGACACAAAACTGAGGAACTGAGTCTTTGTAACGAACAACGAACTGACTCCACGGGAGGAACCAAACAAAGTCAAAAACTGTTTTGATGGTTTTGTTTGTAACTTATATTGAACTCTTTGGTTTGTAATGTTTGGAAGCTTTTTTCTTCTTCTCAATTTTGTAACCATGGCCTGTCAAGAATTGTTTGAGGGGGAAAATCAGCCAGGAATGTTACAAGCAAGGGTAGGTATCGTAACGGGAGTGTCTTCGCTTCCTTCATCGCAGCTTTAAAAAAAAATCTTGTCGGAAGTTCGAATCTGTTATCATTGCGTGCATAGTCTTCGTACTCGTGTGCCTGTTTTGAAAGTTTTTGAAATAAAAAATGAATCGCAAGGTTCATCATGATTGTTGGTCCACCTGCTAAAACAACCTATCTTACAATTAGTAGAATACCGGCGCAGACAAATATTCCCACATAAACTTCTGTCGCTCTTATGTCGTCTCCTGTAATTATTTTCATCTCCTCAAACATTTTGCATAACTTTCTGCAATATAGTTATCTTGTAAATACATCCTCATAGAGTTATACACTCCAATACTTTCTTACTTACTAGTACTAAATACTAACTTTGCACTCCCAGTGAAAGTCATTTTTATTGAAGGCTAAACGATGTTAGAGGAAAACGAGTTATTTTTATTTTTGTATAAAAAACACTTGCGCATTGATATACTGTAACACTTTCGATACCCTTCTTTGATCTTGTTTTTAACAGACATTTTTCCATAATTTCCTCAAGAACTATGTCAACTTGGTTCCGGCACAGGACCTGGTCCGAATCCGTGAAAGAATTTGACAATGTACGGCGAGCAGTTCCGTTCGTTTTCCCCTTCGGCCCCGCCCACAATCACTCTGGTAAACGGTTCCAATGACTTGATTTTCGACAGAAATACTCGGACAAACCAGAAAAAGGCCAAGTGCATATTTCGCAAGGTTGTGTAAAAAAAACAAGGAAATTATTGTGCCCCTGAGGAAAGTATTGAAATAAATTACGTTTTCCAGACAGGGAAAGGATATGGACAAAATAAATGGTTAAAAATTAACTTTTTTGAGACTAAATCCTTTAATGGAGAAACGATTGCGATTCACATACATATTTTGCGATATTCTAACAAAGCAAACAATTTTGTCTGCGACCGATTAAAATAAAATCTTTCATTCCACAACTGACCAAATCTTTGATGCGGGTGATCCGGTACACGAAAAAAATACAGAAACGAGTTGTAGATTTTTATGTCTTAGAATTTATGACATTGTTCAATGCAGTCTCATCGCTATTCATCCGATGTTTAACGAACTCGGAACCAAGTATGATTACTATTCACTTCCATTGACGACGGGGTCATTCCATCCGGTTGAAAGCCTCCGAATGGCTTTCCTTATCGACATGCGTTTCTTCACTGGCTGGGCTGGAAGGTTCTTTTCTTACTGGAAGAGGGCTGAAAGGTTCACTTTCTGCTGGAAGTAGGTTGGAGGTTTCAGTTTTCAAGTTGGTGGGTCTGGAGGGTTCGCTCTTGATTTCATTTTTTATTGGAGTAACTGATTTGGAGCAACACGGCTCTTGTTCTTTGCTCATATCAATACCACTGTCAGGCGGAGTGTCTGTCCCTCCACTGCCCCCTTTCCTATAAATCCTGTCTTTTCGCTTGCCAAATTTCTTAAACGAAATCTGCTCAGCAGACGTTTCAGTCGAAGGATCAGTACTACTTTTTCCAAAGATATCTTCTTTCTTAAGTTTTTTCAGTGGAACAGCCTCCTCGTCACTTTCTTTGGTTTGCAGGGGATCAGTACTTTCAGTTTTGACATTCAATCGGTCACTACTCGCTTGTCTTCGTTTCCGCTTGAGTTCTACTTTAAACTTTGCAGAGTCTGCCCCACCAAGCCTTTGTGAGCTACTTACGGGATTCGGAGTATCCAGTGCTTCTGGTTCTGAACTAGAACTATCCGTACTCACGATTCGTCGGCTTTTAATTGCTACGGTACTTAACAGTTTCTTCTTGTATTTTGGCAAAGGTGTTTGATCATCCGAGCTAGACGAGTCTGAGGACGACGAGCTAGAGCTGGAGTCAGTCTGTTGAGAGGTTTGGTTGCGAGTCATGAGATCGCTTATCCGATCAAATGTCGATTCCCCGGTGGACGCCGACGGGACACTAGATTCGTTTAGATTCCTCGAGCTTTCGTAAACTGGAGTGGGCAACAGTTCCCGCCTCCTAGCTCGGAGCATTTGTTTACGGCATTCCTTGCGGGAGCTGGAATAACTGCTAGTCACGCCCTTCCTCTCGTAATGCTTTCCATCTTTACCTGACGATGAGCTTCTATTCGAAATTCCATTTGATGTCTCATCGTTCTCATCTTCGTCGCTATCGAGGATAGGTTCTGACGGACCGGTACCGTTTGAAGACCTTGAATTCGGTGAGCCATACAACGTAAGCTTCCGGCGAGGATTTGTTTTTTGCAGGATCAACTTGGTAATCAAATTACCCGTCGAGTCTCTGTTTCCACTGTGATTCACACTGGCACTCGAAGAGTCATCACTGTTCACTTGTGTTGTTTGCGTCGATGAGGAGGGAGCTTCACTGTCACCTAATGGAAGTGGCTCCGGGATGTTCAGACTGGCTCCAAGGGCGGAGGGACTAGATGAGGAGAGAATGTGACCGGTGTGACTTCCGTTCAAATCCCCGCTTCGACTGGATGCCTGTAAAGTTGAGGAAGAGCTGCTGGAGAGAAAGCTCCGGTAGTCAGGTGGGTTTGAATCGTCATCTGAAACAAGAATTGGCAGTTTAACATCGATTTTTTTCACAAATTTACGGCAAATTTACCTTCATTTTCGGAAGAACTCGGTTCAGGACTTGAATTCACTGTGTTTGTATAAGAAGTTTCCGGAAGATTGTCGCTTTCGTCTTCTGACATGCTATTAATGTCACGCTGAACGAGGGCGTCAAAAAACGCCAGCATTCGGGAGTCTTCTCGCGTTGTCTTTCGTCCAGCCTCGTACGTCAGCGACATAAACTGCTCGGGATATTCAACAAAATAATCCATACACACTTCATGTTTTTTTATTTAAATCTTTGCTTAGTTTGGACTTGTTTTTGTTACTTACTTGTCCAACCTGAGCCTGTCCGTGACCAGTTTGCATGACCAAACTGACGTAGTCATTCTGCGTGTAGATTCTTCGCTCAGACTCATTCATTACAACAGCGGGAGATTTTCCACCCGGTTCTTCAGGTAATGGGAATGGGCTCCACAGCTGCATCAAAAAGTTAGGATACAAAAACTATACAAAACTTGTGTTAATTTGTAGAAACTTGATTGAAGCTGCCGACTTACTTTTACTATTTTCTCCACGCCCGAGGATGCGATTAAATTATGCGTGTAGTTAAACCTAACTTGATTAACGATGGACCGATGGCCCCGAAGCACCATATCCGCTCGATTGACCCATTCTGTAATAAATATAATCAGTTTAAACCGAGCAGATATTGAATGAACGAAACTTTTCCTTATTGAGAAACAAAATCTTACGGTCACTCCCAGGTTTTGGAATTTTCCACAAATGAAGATCAAAGTTATCCGAGCCTGACAGCACAAACTGATCGTTGATCCCTCCAAAGGAGCAACTCTTCATTGTACATGAATTGTAGTAGCCTCGATGGTTAAACTGGAACTGGTGGTCGGGGCTCTCCGTCGAGTAGAGGATTGGAGGCAGTCTTCGTCTCAAAACAAGGATTTGATTTCCTAGTCTATTGAATCTAGCACTCATACAGCATTGCGTGGAATTCTTCGTGCCGTACTTGAGAAAAGCCCTGCCAAAACAATATAATGCAATTAAAAAACTGCAAACCAAGACGGGTTTTTCATTCCGGTAATTTTATTGCAAACTTTTTAGGCATTCGGACATCCCACGAGGAAACGCCCTCCTTTGAGTTGGCCGTCACGACCAGCCTGGGTTCAATCGGATGAAACATGACCGAGTGAAATGCAGACGTGGCTTTGGCTAAACAAAACGGATCTGTGAACAGTCAAGATAATTTTTTTATTTGAATTGTGTTCTATTCTGGGCTTAGGATGGTTAATTCATCCATTTTTTGAAGAATCCTCACCACTTGAAGTTTCGCGAATATCATAAATTAAAATCCGTCCGTCATCACAGGCACTACAAAAGATACTTTCATTGATAGGATCCGCACTGATTCCGTAGACGGGTTGCTCATGAAGAAATACGTCCAATGCAGCGCCCCTACGATGAAGAAAAATATAACATAATTGACAATTAAAATATGGTAATTGCTATTAGTACAGATGTCTCTCAAATGTGGCCATTGTAATACTTACGTGGCAATGTCATGGACAATCACTTGCTCGTCATTTCCCGCAGAGAAGATTTTTGTCGAGGTACAGCTAAAATCAAGACTGAACACGTTGCTATTATGATCGTTTTTCATTACAGTTGGCTCCTCCGTGGCCACAACGGCTTTGTCAATGTTCCAGAGAAGGACACGTCGATCATCCCCACCTAAATCACACATTATTTAAATAAATAAATTAAAATCTTTTCCCGAAGCGTTTTATGAGAAAATCTTTACTTAGTATTTTTTTCAAAATTCACCTGACGCAAGTAAACTTCCATTCCTTGAAAACTCAATGGCGTTGACACACCCAAAGTGAGCCAACAGGTTCTTCCGGTACAGAGTCTTTGATTTGTCAAACAACCAGTCTCCATAATTTCTGTAGCTGGGTCCTAGGTCGAAAACTGACCTGTGATGGAGATACTTGACGGGGTGACCAGGCGCCACGTTCCGACCTCTTGGAACATCCATATGTGATATATTCCCAGTAGTATATTTCCAGCAAAATATAAAAAAAAACAAAAACAATCTCCTCCAAAAAAAGAACACGTTTCCTCCTTATTTGCCTGTCATTTTTTACTCCTTCCTTTTTCGTTTTTTACCACTGCTGCTCTACAAAAAATGCGACAACAAAAAACAAGTTATTGTTTACAACAATTAAAAAAACTTAACACTTTGACTTCACATTTAAACTACCTTTATTATGACTGTATTTAGTGCACTGCTTCTGTCAAAATTAAAAAAATATGAAACGACTGAGCACTTAAAGAGACTCCTCAGCTGTTCAATTTAGTTCATGCACTGCAAAAGCCAGCCGTTGTTTTCCTCATATGCATTGGCAGCAATGCAAAGTGCAATTCTGCTGCACCACAATAAAAACAAACTCAGTCAGCAGCAGCAGCGCTATCGCACCCTTTTTCTTTCATGCGAAGTGCATGCTAACAATAAGCCGGAATACTACGATGCACGATACAGAAAAAGGTACAAACCGTTTCCTTTCGTTGAAAACCGACTTCCAACTTCAGACTGGGTTTAGAGAACGTTCCTCGACAGAATCTTGAGTTTTTACGACAGCAGCGGCATGAGTAAAAAGGAGTTGTTTCACAGTTCTACCGATATTGTGAGCCATAATGGCTCGCTAATGAACGTAATGGCTCAGCCATTACATTCTAAAATGCCGATTATTTCCACGGGTTTGATGACAAATTCAATTTGAAATTTGTGGAGAAGGCGCGTTTATTTCATCAACGATATTTTTTTGCTCCGGCACGGAGTAAACCTTCAAGTTCAGCGTCTTCCTTGTTTGGTTGAAATGCCTCGCTTAGGACTTCACCAGAGGTTATCATCATCAGGCTTAGGCTTAACACTCAATTTTGCACGTTTCCTAACCTTACGACGAGCTTTGACCGAAAGAGGTTTGTAATTTAGCTTGGATACAGAAAAAATTACGTTCTTGGCACGGTCTGCTGTGACTCCTGATGGTTTGATTTTCCTGTAACCGTCCTTTCCTTCAAACCTGTCATCTTTGTTGTTTTGGCGTTGCTTGATGCGAGTTGTACGTGTTGTTGAAAACTTGTGGGGTAACATAATCCATATTGAGGTCTGCTTATCTTCATACCACCTGCTAATCGTGTGGCGAGTTTCCATCCATTAAACAACATCAATTAGCAAGTCATGCTTTAAAACTCATGCTTGTTCTTGTTCTTGTTCCGTTACTTACCATACAAGTTTATTTACAGGTGATCTCCTCATTTGAACAATGCAATTAATTAAACTAACATCACAACCGACCATACTAATAAAAACAACGAAAGCCAACCAATTTTAAATGCTAATTAACTAATACATAACTTGAAATGATCTCTTGGTGTTTTTTTCAGCCAGCCAGATTGGCGTTTGCGTTTCAATACAAAAATTAAAAACAAATCACAAAAAAAATTGTTTGGCCTGATTGATTTTTTTTTCGTTGTTGTTCAGCTGGAAGCTATATAGTAGCTGGAACCACTTGTTTGCTCGAACCGTTCCGGGGCGACTTGCGACAAAACTGACAGTGAGTATCGAGAGCAGAGAGTGGCGGTGAGTTGCGGGAGCAGAAGCTCGATCAACTTGTCCGTTGATCATTTTTGTTGTTTTTTTTTTCATGTAGGTAAACAAGCTGGAAAAACGAAACTCGAATTGAATCGAGTAAAAAAAAGCTTGAGACTAGACGTCTGTCAGTTGCGACTTGATCGTGGAACGCGTTTGTTGATATTATTTTTTTCCTCGTGGACTCAAGGTGAAGGCCAATCACAAAAACGAGCGAAAAGGTAAAAGCGGGTGCATTTACTATTCAACGGTTATCAACATGTAAACAACGCTTTTTCTTAGTAGCTGAGTGTTTGAAGTTAATTAATTTTTTTATGTTGTTTTAGTCGCTGCTTGTTTAGCTTTTAGGCGTCAGTAGGCGTTTTTCTTTCTTATGGAGGGAATGAGAGTAATGTTTGATTGGGCTTTTAATTAATTTTTCTTTTTGTTTTTGGATTGGGTGTTTTTTAGAGGGAACCGGTGATTTTTTTAAACTGTATTTAAGTATTAAATACAATGGTATTAGCTAATTCCACTTGGGTAAGGCCCGCCCAGGCCTTGGTCTATTCAGAGGAGTCGGGGGAGGTGCGCTACTTCCCTCCTAGAAACAGAGGACCGCTTCCCCGCGCGTTGACCTTTGGAGAGAGTCACCATCAAGACTGCTGGTCTGTGCCTGATCAAATCTTGTCGCCATTTTCGTGTCATCAAGTATGTGACTTAGAGGTCAATTAATATTTGGATAGTTGTAAAATGAAAAGATTGTTTCAGCTCAGCAGAAGGTAATTAAAATTGTTTGTTGGTTGTAAAGATGCCTCGCAGTATTCAAGAAGAGGACAGCTACTTCATTGCCTCCGAGATGGCGCATTTCCACATCGATGACCCGCCAGAGGAGTATGAGTCATTTGCGGACGAGTATTATAGCCATTCCATTGCGCGGGTAAGTGCGTGCTTATCTTTGGCTTATCCTAATTACTGTCCAGAGCATAACGATAGGGTTTGTTGTTAACAGGACGAAGATTCCTATTCAAGAATGGACGTTGAAGCGCCAACAATGTCGACTCCGACAGAACAATATGTGAACGCGAGACTGCAACGGAGACAACGGTCAACTCAATCCACAAAGCGCCAAGAGTTTATGACAAGCGCTTCTATAGCTGAACAGGACTGTATGTCACCGTTGCTCCAGCCGGACAAAGGTCAATGTTCATCAACGTTAGACGAGCTAGTTAGTTTATACAGCAAAAAACTTGACGCTATACGAAACGCCAAACGTCAAGAGAAGAGTATCCTGGAAAGTCGTATGAATGGCGGGAACTCGGACGCACAGTTAGGTAGTATGCAGGACGAAGCTTCGGAGCAAAACCAAACGGATTTAGAGCTGATGGCGTTTGACATTCAGTTGCTGCTTGATCGGATTGACGAGCAGTTTTCCGGTCAGGGTTATTGAATTGCTTATCCCATGAATATTCATTTTTACAGGTTAAACTTACAGTTTTTTTACAGTTTTTTTCTCCTTTTGTTGTTGATTTATAGGCAGAGAAAGAAATTCTGAGGTGGAAGAATGGGTATATCTGCCGTCTGACCAATTGGAGTCCATTCTTATGAACTGTCCATTAAAGAGAAAGGAATTTGTAACAATCGACTAGCGTGTCAAATTATTTTGTGTTACCTTGTGTTAAATCTTTATAATTATTGTAACACTAGTCAATATTATTTTGTTAGTTTTTTGTTCATATTTTTATGCAATGTTTCTTTTTTGCTCTTATCCAACTATCGTAGTCACGTATTATCTTAATTCTTTTGCACCAATGTATCTCATTTTTTAGACAGTGTTAACAGAAGCTGGGTCATTTTTGTTAACTTGAAGTATGTCAAATGAGAAATCAACCTGTAACAATGTAGACAATTTTAAGCAATGTTCTTTGTGCACTTGTTATCAATCCCAAGAATAAGTCATTTTTTTTGTGCTAATAAGAAACTTTATTAATCAGACCTACGAATTGAAAACAAAATGCAATAATGTACATTTTAGTCTGAATACCGAACTGATTTTAAACTTGCTAAGCTTGCCTTAATCCAATGCTAGATGTTAGTTAGTTAGGACTGTACAAGTACTGCAGCCAAAAGGCTAATAGAAACTAGATAGCAGATAAGCACTGAATATAATCTCAATATTAAATACTGTATAGGGACGTGATTTTAAATAAGTTTGTTTCCAATAAACCGTAAGGCTTCTGTACGTCAGGGATATTGAAATGGAAAGTCCTAAATGTAATTATAATATATCATGTTCACTCTTTTAAGCCATGCAAGTTTAGAGTACGGCTTAATTCCTTCAAATCTTTTTGAACTATAAAAACATTTCTTTTTTGAGGTTGTGTGTAGCTATAAAACTGTAATAGTGAGAGCCATGGGGCCATGGGAGATATCATGTTCCCCCTCTCCACATGTCATTATAAAAATGTTACCTGTGAAAATATAATATTCCATTGCAATAAAGACAAACGAATGTATTCTGCATATCTTGACTGTTTCGTTTATGCATGTAATTTGAAAATGAAGCTGGAGCTGACGTTTTTTGAATATAAACGTTTATTTTCTTGTTATTTAAACTTTTCTTTCGTATATTTAATGCATTATAATCACAATGAAGCATATATCTAGCTTTAAAAGGTATTGCTGAAAAGCAAGGAAACCTAAAAGGGTCCAAATGAATGCCACTAATATTCCACTGGAATAAACACGATTCTGCAGATCAGTAACAAATATCTTGTCTCGTTCCATTTTCATGCCAATGTCAATCGTGTGAAAATAAGGCGGAAGAAAGCGCAATGCATTTTTTGTTTAAAATTTAAACATTTATTTTTTTAAACTTTTCTTTCGCATATTCATATTCATAATAACATAAACATGTATGTACGCTCTTTTTTATACTTCCTTCTAATTAATATTTACAAACATTTTTCAAACTATTTTCACAGCTAATAAACTGGGTTCATTTATTTTTCTTCTCTCTCTAGATTTATAATTAATTATCCTTTTTTTCTTACAAAAAACGGTAACGAACTAAACATGATCATCTTTGTTTCGTTCTTAAAAAAAAGTTTCTTTACCAAAAAACCTAGCAAAATCATTCGATAACTAAAAATTCAAAATATAACTATTAAATGATTATTTATTACAAAAAAAACGTAATTGTATAAAGATTTTTCTTAGACTTTAAAATATTACTTTTTTTTAAATGTATGGCTTAACACTTTACAAATTCACTGACAAAATAAATCACATGAATACTTGTGTACATATTTATTAGCTAAACAGTTTAAGCCAGGGAAAATAACACAACATTTAAATCTTGATAGTTAAAGTGATGACATGATATGATTATGAACATTAGACTGGCTATTTGACTGGAATCTCAATCAAAAAACTCAATCCGAATCGTTTATCATTCATCCAGGTAATGTTTCCACCATTCATTTTTTTAACGTTCCTCCTCCCCCTAACAAGTTTTTAGAGAAAAAGTCCTTAGCTTTTAAAATGATTACTATTTTATTACATAACATAATTATAAGTTATAACATCTAGACACTAGAGTGCATTCACATTTTAATTTTAACGGGGAAAAATGGTGATGTATCTGACCAGATTGTGTACCTCTTCAAAACAAATTTGTGCAAGGATATTTTTGACGATAAATGACCGATGATATATGTAACTATTCTTTCGATAACAAATTTTGGCTTAATATCAGAAGGAACCAGAGATATGATTTTAAATGTTTTATACGTTATGTATACGAAATTGCTCACCACTTTATTTTACCATTGCCTGTTGCAAATAATTATAAATACGAACAATTATAAGCAGGAAAAAAACTCCATTGCAAAATTGTATACTGGCAAAAAATTTCACAAGAAATATTTCTTGGTAGTGCAGTTATCTTTCTCTTTTTTGTACAAACAAAAATGATGGGGGGAAAGTTTACCCCTTCAAAACAAAAAAGAAAGTTGTGCGTAAGCTTGCAAAAATTAACAATTAAGCTTGGTATTTAAATAGTCGATTAAAAATAAAAAATATATAGCTCGGTGCATCTTTTTTCATGTAAACTTAACTATTATCTAGTCTATGGTGCGATTGCCTTGGATTGTTATAATTTTTTTCAGTGAAACCGATTATGCTACAGTGCTCCTTAGATAAATGCAATTGCGCTGGCATTTAACTTGTCGTCCGACAGCGATAGCCTATATATTTATTCTATAATTCCTGTGATTTAACGTTATCTTTTCTTATACTGCGTACTGTCAACCTCTAAGAGAAAAAATTTGATAGCTTTGACCTTTTACACACGGAATATCCACATACGGAAAGACAGTCAAATCCTGATTTACATCTTGCATAAAAGTTCTGCTTCTTCTAATCTCAAAACCCTTCCAGAAACACTCCCAAACAAACAAATTTTAACAGTTGATCCTATTTATTAAGTTTCTGACCAAGTTTTACAGTGTACA
>VICI01000682.1:0-32313 GCA_019593645.1 Akabosia matsudoensis
CACGCCTCTGGGTTGTTTTATTTTGTACATGTCTTAATTGCATTCCGGGCAGGTATGCGATAAAAAAAGTTTTATTTCGGCTTGGGCGTGAACCTGTAAAATTACATTTTTAGAACCTGTGCGCAGCAGGCATTGACATTTATTTTGTCATTTAAGTTTGTGACGAAGCAGAGAAGACGAGAGAAAAAATTCAGTTAATGTATACCGATGAGCCGACATATTTTACACGTTATAAATACTTATAATGTAATGTAATAGAACACAAGTTTCAATCCATTCATCTCGTGTGCTTCCCATCTCTCCCTAGCAAATTATCTTATTGCGTGCTAGTAAATGCTTCTGATTTAATACTGAAGGGAAAAATACACCGTTTTATATGCATCTCAAGTTTTCCCCGCTCCTGAAAGAAATCCGGGTTTTTTTCCCCGATGAAATTCGATAGAAAACATTGGCGAGGCAGCTTTCACCAATGCTTCTCTTCTTTCACTGAAAACCAAAAACAGGAAAGAAAAAGTAAGGTGCAAACTTAAAGCGAAAAAGACAAGTGAACTTGTCCATTCTAGCTGTTTTTCTCGACCGACAACTTTCATGTCGGCTTTCTTTCTAGTGGTCTCTTCCAAAAAAAGAATGCTTTCATTTTTCCAGCAAGCCAGAATAAAGTGCTAAAAAGTTGAAAAAACCTGCATTCAGCGTGTAGTACACGTTTAGTAGCAACAGCAGCAGATCCCAGAATCATGTTACCACTATAAATAGGGAAAGCAGGAAGGACACAAGAGGAAATGATAAAAGTTTTTTTTTTTTTTACTGTGGCCACAAGAATAGATACACGCCTATTGCCCTACTCATACAAAAAAAATTGTTCTCTCCTTCTTATTGTCTCGTAAGCAACTGTTTTTACGCTACAATTCCAGTTTATTTTGTAGGTGAACATACCTGCAACGCCACTTGACTGGCTGCCAAGAACAGAAAAATATTTAGTACGCTATTTTTTCATCTGCTATGCTTTTTTTGTTCACGAAGAAAGCTGTCTTCACTGATGATAACATTTTAACAGCAAACGGAACAACTTGTTATTTTACAGCTTTTACTTTATACTTTGACTTTCCTACACGAAGCAACCAGAAGCTGAAGATAATTTTTTAAACGAACATTTTTTGATACTCATATTCATACCTATTCGTAATCTTTCATTGGTTATAATTTATTCACAAAAATATGTTTGTCCGGCAAACTCCCAACATACGATAAAAAGCCAAAAGAAATCTTTTAGTGAAAGTACTCGTAGAAAGTGAGAATTTTGGAAAGAAATAAGATAGAGTTAAAAAGCTCCTTATTTCTTGAATGTTTTGAACAAATTTTTTCGACTGAAAAGGAATGAGTGAAAGTTGTAAAGAGCAGACCCTCCTGTCATGTTTCCATGCATAATTCACAAAGTAGTTGTGATAGAAGAGCTCTTATATTCTGCACGTTGAATGAGTTCAGTGTACACCCAGGGAAACATCCGGTATCGTAAACAAACACGTACCTAGCTCATTTTTTTTCTTGTTTCACCAACGGCTATTGTGTCTTTCCCTAGTCTTAAGAGTTGTAAAATATGTGAAATAATGAATACTTTATTGTTATTTGTTTTTTAACTGTTACAGAGGGGAACAAACACAAAAACCAAATAGCCGGGCCAGCATCATGGATAGTTTCTGTCACTTAATGGAAGGACTGCTTTTACTTTTGCAAAACACCGAATTGATTTACCTTTTGTGCTGAACGCTCAAAAATACTGGCTAAAACATTACGTGCCTGTTTTAAAGTGTTTTATGTGAACATTTCTCACATGGAAGAGAAAATTATGTGCATTTGGTTTACCTGGTGAAAGTAAATAGATAAAAATATAAGTGTAGAGAGAAGTCAAATTAGCTTGAGCTCTTATCTTCTACCCGTACTCTTACTAAGATTCTAACCATCTACATTGTGATTCATGGGAGAGAACAAATCTTGGGACAGATTACTTGTCGTCTAGAGAAACCGTAAGGGAAAACAATTTAGCAAAAGTCAAAACCAATTGAGTCATCAAATAATTTATGAAAATTCTTTCATTTTTTAAGATCAAATGGGTTGAACGTGGAGGAAGCCAAGAACAAAAAACAATCTGCAAAATTGCTTACCCATGAACACATCAGAGTGAAAAAGTTTCGCTCTTGAGAGATAAAAATCTATAGAAAATATTTAAGATTATCCTTGGGCAAACGATCGTGTGTTTGGGAAAGATAAGCGACCTAAATCGGTGCCGCATGTGGTGGACTAGTTTCCACGAAGATACGTTTGACAAGTAGAAGACTTTTCGCAGGAAAAAATGGAGGATTACAGGTTTCTGTTCAAAGTTGTGCTGGTGGGGAACGCGGGAGTTGGGAAAACCTGCCTTGTCAGAAGATTTACTCAGGTAAAAATTATTGGCCAAGTTAATATGGAAGAAGATGTGTTTTATTGCCTACCCCAACTGAGAATGGGTACAATGTTGCGGGCAACTTTGACAGGATTTCGTATTTTTCTTTTTCAGGGACTATTCCCTCCCGGTCAAGGTGCTACAATTGGGGTTGACTTTATGATAAAGACTGTTGATATCAACGGGGAAAAAGTCAAAGTAAAGTTAATCACAATTCGGATTTTAAATATTTAACCTAGTATGCCACTAGTGACAAATTTTAAATGGATTTTGTCTTGACAAATAGCTACAAATTTGGGATACTGCTGGCCAGGAGCGGTTCCGGTCTATAACCCAGAGCTACTACCGCTCAGCGCACGCGTTAATTTTGGTTTATGATGTTAGCTCACAGCCAAGTTTCGATTGTTTACCTGACTGGTTAAGGGAAATCGAAGAGTACGCTAATGCCAAAGTATTGCGAGTTTTAGTTGGTAAGACCGAGCATACTAATTGTAGTTACTGTGAATTGGTAAAACTTAGACTCTTTACTCAACAGGAAACAAGACTGATCGAGAGGATAGAGAAATTCCAACCTACGTGGGGGAAGATTTTGCCCAAAGAAATAACATGTATTTTATGGAGACCTCGGCGAAGGAAGCAGACAACGTAGAAAAATTGTTTATGGAAATTGCCCACGCCCTGATAGAGGTATCAATTTCCCTACAGACCAACGAATTGTTAAGTCAGTCACAACTTAACCCGTTTTTTAACTCGAACTTTTACAGCAAGCCAAAGCTCGAGAACCTGTGCCAGAATACAAGGGTAACACGGGCCAATCTGTTACACTCAATCATCGCACTCCATCCACCACAAGTGAAAGTTGCTGCAGTCGACTATTGTGATCTTTTTTGTCAAGAAGTTTACATACCATTTTAATATTCAATCATGCTTATTCCAGCACACCAACAAAAATGTTTTACCCTTTTCGAAGGGCATTCAAATTACATCGTCAAGCTTTATTCAAAACCTATTACCGTCATTTCAAAATTGTTGTAAATTACTACTAATGAAATTCTTTTACTTTAGTGTACGAAAAAAACGTATGAAGCCAAATAGGCCTACGTGCCTGCATATTTATGTCCACGGTATAGATATAATTTAAAGCTTTAAAACCAGGGTTTCAGTACATGGTTCGTGCATTTTCTTTTAGTTTTCTTTTCCTAAATTAACTATAACTTATTAGCAACCAGTAGCACGTTTATATAATCATATTCATCTCGCTCAGTATTCCGATTTTAACCTTTGAGATGTATTCAAAGAAACTGGAGAAACCTTACTTCCAAGTATTTGTTAAAAGTCCGAAGTAACTTGTATCGAGCGGTATTTTATTTCTTGCCGATTCAAGTATACAAAAAATATACTACTTTAATGGTCCGTATTATTTACGATGGGACGCTAAGCATATATAATTTACAAGACAAACAAAACATTTATTAGCCTCTTTATATCGAAAATAGTTCAAAACGCTCTATCTGGTTGTCGTCACAATCAAAACGCAATGTCTTTCACAGTATTTGATAATACTTTTATGTGAATAATCTAAATCTAACCAATCATTACAGTAATTAACTAATTAGTAATTATCTCTTAGGGTAACATTTTACTAAAAAAAACTACATACTTCAGACGAATTATTATAGGAGAAAAAACAAATCATCAGATATGGAGCAGCTCAATTCCGGCACTGTTTCCTGTTATAATATGATTACCGCTTTATACTTGTCAGCATACCAAAATGCAGAAAAATTGAAGTTCACAAAGTCTAGTTGAAATTAAACCTGTAGCGCAAAAAAAGAACAAAAAGGTTAACTGCAAAGAATGTGTGCAGCTAAGTTTACTGGTTTACCATTGATGTTATTCGGTTTTTTAAATTTTATTTTTGTGAAAGTTTTTTTTTGTGATTGTAGCCAGGTTTTTACTTAGATGAAAAAACCATTTATGCATTTCTCGTTTAGTTTTAAGCTTAGTTTTAATTTACATTAATGCTAGTTATTGATGTAAATCAGCATAATGCAGCCTTCATGGTTAGTTTATTTAAGTTTAATGAATCACACACTATGTATTATTCAGTGTACTATTTATTAGAGCCGAATTTAGGTTACAAATGATCTACTTTAAAAGGTTGAACCATGCGGGATATTGGTTTTTATTTGGATTTGCTTTAACAAAAAAAACATTCACAACATGGTATTATATTTGGTCGTAGTTGCAAACTGTATGTGTAGATCACATCACTATATTGCATTTCTGATGAGCGTTTTTTAAACGTTTTTTTTTCGGGGAGTGGGAATTGGAGAAATTAAAAGAAAGTTCCGAGATGAAGTCAATTTTTAAGATAATAATAATTTTTCGCCTTGTACATCAGTACACGCAATGCAATTGATCAATGCATACTCTGTGCCAAAAATGGCTTCATTCATACATGGCATGGCAGTGTACTAATGTTTCAGCTAAAAAAAAAACATTCACAACATGGTATTATATTTGGTCGTAGTTGCAAACTGTATGTGTAGATCACATCACTATATTGCATTTCTGATGAGCGTATTTTAAACGTTTTTTTCGGTGAGTGGGAATTGGAGAAATTAAAAGAAAGTTCTGAGATGAAGTCAATTATTAAGAAATGTATAATAATTTTTTTCCTTGTACATCAGTACACGCAATGCAATTGATCAATGCATACTCTGTGCCAAAAATGGCTTCATTCATACATGGCATGGCAGTGTACTAATGTTTCAGCTATCCAACCAGTGCTGACCATATACTGCATTGCGATCGCGTATTAGAACAAGGGTATCTTGATGTTCGGGAGGGAAATGCGGTCATTTCCAGCTGGAACGGATTGTGAGTTTCTGTCATGAAACACGAGTAAACTAAACGAAAAAGCTGGCAATATGATCCCTAACTTCGGAGCAGCTACAAGTTAATTTGAAGTGCTTGAATTCGAAAACGAAACAAGTGAAGTTGAATTGCATGCGAGTGATAGTATAACTGGGATAAGACTGAAGTTTGGACTAGTCTTGCTATCTTCGTAAGTTACATCAAACACGTACGTGGGAAATGCAAAATTAACTTCTATTTGAACATTTTTTTCTATGGAAGTCAACATTATATTATTGCAAAAATCAGGAACGGATCGGATTTGCCACTTCAAATCTGAACGCCGTTAAGCTAATTATCACTAAAAGGCCTGCCTTTGCCCTAGGACCGGTTGCTTTATGCACGAAAATGCTTTTCAAGATTTACTTGAAGGGGAAAATTATTCCTTTGGATGGAATCCCAAAAGTTATTCAGAAGATACCGCTACGATGTACGAGTGGATACTTCAACTCATGAAGACCATTTTTTGAAATATCTTCTAAATGTGTTGGGATCCCATCCACACTTTTACGCTATAGGTAAAAACTAACCACATATGGTTTCATTCTGATTGACTGAGTTCATAATCGTACAATTTCTTACTGCATGCTGACATGCGAAGAAAACCTTAAAGATGGAAAGTATTGATGCGTCAAAAGCTGACCTGCTTACGAATTTTACAGAATTAATTTTCCACTTATGATAGCATGAAAGGATTAAACTGACGCTATACTGTATGGATAACAGCACGAATGGAGAAAAAAATTAAATCTTCATATAAAGCTTGATGATATTGTTTATGCGAAGAACTAACTGAGCGATTAAATATCTCTGCATATTTTTCCTTTCTCATGAAGGTGTGTTAAATCGTGTTGAAACATTTCTGAGGATTGAAGACGGAAAATGAGCTACAACGACCTTCCGGAGGTAAAAGTAAAGAAATTTAATGAATTGAGAGAAAAGCAACCATTTTACACTATAAAAATACAATTTATTGTAGGAGCACCCTCGGCATTTAATTCCTAAATTATGTCGCCAGTTTTATGACCTTGGATGGGTGACTGGTACCGGGGGTGGGATGAGTATTCGCCTTGGGTAACGTAAACTATCATTTACTTCTATGGAATCTATATAATATGTAGCATCCACGTGGCGATTTTGAAACAATTTAAGTCTTAAACAGCAGTATATACAACCATGAGATGAACACATAATTGCTATATTCAATTTTTTATTTATCAAAATAAATATCTTAAACTCTAGACTCGTCTGCTGGGATAAAAATATATATATATTATATTTGAGGGAATATTCCTGAAAGCGTACCTGATACTCACGACCAATTTTTTTAGCAATAGATTTCTCTCGCACCTTGTTAAGCGCCTTCGAAAACCTTCGTGTCAACCGAAAAAGATTATTTTTCCGTTTCGGTTGCCCGTTAAAAAAATATTTTCAAAAAATCAGGTTGCCCGCTCTGGATACTCAAATAGGATGGAAAACTCCTAAACTTAACGACATGTAGTTAATTTGTTTACAAACACGTCGTTATTTTCAGAGCCCGTATCCGTATTTGTGGCGCCCAAAGCGGTCAGCCTTATTTTTCGAAAATAATTTTTCCAGCGGTCAACCGAAATCGAAAAATAATCTTTTTCGGGTGAACAGTAGGATTTCGAAGGTGCATAACAAGTTGCAAGAGAAATTATTTACTAAAAAATTGGTCGTGATTATACTGTACGCTATCAGGAATGTACCCTTATTTGTAAGCTTATGAGTGGAGACATAAATAGTCCCACATAGGTGAAAGGCAGAACACATTACAATCCAGGCTTAAGTTACATAAAGATGTTAAATTACATTACTGATGGCGAGGAATTGACTACAGTCAACAGTCATAAGGAAAAGGATTTGTCACGCATTTGTCCTAACGAATAAACTACAGTAAAATATTGCTATAATTGCACTCCAAGGGGAAAGTATTTAAAGGCAATTATGAGAGAAAGCAGTAATAAGGAGTATTTCGTTTATAATTGCATTGGCTACTATAACGAGACTTTCCAAGTTTTCGGCATCAAAGACCTACAAAATTTGTGAACTGTCCCCACTTTCACAAGAAATTTTGGAGGCATGCGTAGTTGTTTCTTAAGCATTGGAGCTATTTTTGGCAACAAAATGCTGATATTACCACAAACCTCTTCGATTTTTCAGTGAGGCCGAAAACTTCTTGTAGGCAATTGTAACGAAGTTATTTTAACATGCGTTTTATATGGCAGGGGATTGAAATGCCCGGCAATTATAGCGAAGGCAATTATAAAATTGTCAATTATAAAGAGACTGATTCACATGTAAAACCGAAGGGCGGGGAATAGTTGGGCAATAATAACGAAAAGCCACTATAACGAAGGCAATTATATCGAGATTTTACTGTATGTACCCAACCTAACCATGGTATCATTTCCACTGGTATTGTTGGAATATGTCGCACAATATGATGTTAGAAAAATTCATATCAGCGAACTGATTTATACTATTTATAACTTCAATATAGTAATCAATATGTGTCCACTTCATCTATGACTTGCCTTATTTGACCACTTTCAATGTGGAGAGGAAACTGCTCTGAAAATCTATGCACTTTAATTACAAATCTTTGATCATTTGAACTGATAGGGAGGAAATTTACATAGCCCCGTCCGGTGTTCAGAAAGAGCGCATGTTACCTGAAGATCTTTTCGTTCAAGACATCCAAGGTACTGACATAGAGGTGCCCAAAAAGAAACTCAAAAAAAGCCAGTGTACGCCGTTGTTCATGTGTGCGTACACAATGCGAGACGCCGGGGCTGTGATTCACACACACTCGAAAGCTGCTGTAATCGCCACCCTGCTGGCCAGCGGGAATGAGTTTCGTGTGACGCATCTGGAAATGATTAAAGTGAGCATAGACAATAACGTAATACTTTTTTTCAGAATTTTAACTAAACTAAATTTTTAAAAAATGATTTAAAAGATTTCTTCTTGGTGATTGCGAAATTTTTGTAACACCACTGCAATTTAGTTTTATTCCTGTTAAAGTGTAAATTTTGGAAATAAAACTTGGTACACAGGTAGAATGTATTTTGGATATGCATTACGAGCCATTGTAGAAATCGCCATCCGTTGTGTCTCTCCGTCAAAGAATGCTTGAAGATGAAAAATCCGATTTTGGTCTTCAAAATATCCCAGTGATCTTTCTTTCGAGATCAAAGGTGAAATTTGACCCTTGGATTAATATCTCTCTAAAATTTGTACACGTCGAGTTCTTAGGATGTAACGATGTAAGAAATAGATAAAAGTAGCAAAAATAACTCATCGGCCCTTATTAGGCGTGAAATGATACTGATACAAGTACCCACCAACTTAGGTGAAATACATAACACAACAAAATAGTGTAATGGAGAGTGATACATTGTTGGAAAGCTCTCACCTAGGGCATTTCAATGCAATTTTTCCTATCCAGTATGCCACCTATCTAACAAAGTTTAGTGCCAAAATTCTAAATTTGCACAATGGCAAGAAGAACATATATTATGTGGCGTTGCTTGAAACACTGATATGATTTTCTGGTTCAAAAGCTGAAGCAACTGGCCCCTTTTCAAAGGGACTACACGATTGTATGCTTGTATCCTAGGGTATCTACAATCCAAAGACTGGTGTAAACTATCGATATGATGAGGAGCTTGTTGTGCCAATAATCGAAAACACGCCGTTTGAACAGGATCTGAAGGATGAAATGGCTGAAATTATTCAAAAATATCCAGAAACCAGTGCCGTACTAGTTAGACGTCACGGTGTGTACGTCTGGGGAAAGACTTGGGAACAAACTAAAACCATGTATACAAAAAAAATATATTGCTTCGTTTAACGTTGAAACCAAATCTAAAACCGTATTACAAACATATTTGATTACTTTTGTTTAGGACCGAATGTTACGATTATTTATTCGACGTGTCCAACCAAATGAAATCTCATGGATTGGACCCAGCGGAGGTTCCCAAATAGCGTACGTTTGACAACTTCCTTACAGTTTTCGCTTGCCGTTGCTATACAACTTTCGACTGCCGCCTAGTGCAGTAAACTCATTGCCACGAAGTGCAAATTTTAAAAAACAACTTAACACCCTTATCATGTTTCTTCCCCCAGAAAATAATATTCAGTTCAGCTATTGTACATACGTGGAGGTCTCACAAATCCCGTGGATTCATGATCAAGGATCACGAAATGCAGAAATTGGCCAAATTAATTGTGTTATGTAATATAGGTTACTACACGATTGTTGAATTGTTAAATTATAAAATTAATTATAATTATAAAATGCAATGACGGTGAACCTAAAGTGTTTGTTAAACATTTCGTTCTTTTGTCACACTATTGCAACATCTAAAACGAATGCCCATGTTTGCTGATGCTAAACGTTGCCATGATGTTTTCCGTTTGAACGGCAGATGTCAGATGTTTGGTCCGTTCGACATTTAAATTTCGTTACAAAATCCATCCCCCATATCCGATCCCACCGAGTAAGGAATCCTAAGTTGTTGTACGCGTCGTCGATGACAGAAACAAAGGATTTATTGCGATTCAGGATCTCGATGTCACATTATTGTTTCTACTCCATGTCTGCATCCAGTCTTCCAATTAACGCCCTTTTTCTCTTTTCTACATTTGTAGCAGGTTAATTACTTGAATAATGCAACAGCACTATTAACATGCAAATTATTATTACCCCCGTTTGTGATAGGTTCTATTTACAAACAGTAAGTCCATTTATCTGTTCCCATTCTCAGTCAATTCTTCCTATTTTCTCCTCAAACCTCAATAACATCAGCATTCAATCCTGTTTTTCAGAGGAAAAGCATCTTGACGTTTTTGATCCATCTTGTCCTGATGTCCACTCCATGCACCATAAGAATCTTAATTTACTTAAACTGTCGGAGCAACTGTTAGCCCATTTCCTTTTTTTTTCTTTCTCAAATAACACGACTTTCCCATCATCCTACACATATTTCCCCTTCTTTATTTCATCGAAATGAAACGCCAGTGTTTGCCCGAGTCTCGTTAATGCCCCAATGAGATTGGCCATTTTCCCTTGGCTATTTGCTAACTGCCACTTTATGACATACACTGCTCATCTTTAAACATGCGTATAAATAATATATTCATCCAAACAAACATGCTTACTTTCATTTTATTTTCTCCCATTAAGTTTGTCTGTAAAAAAAATCTAAGAGCACCGTCTCACTGTAAATATTACCAGGAAAATCAACCAAAATAAGATTTTCTTTTTCTCCTCTACGTCTATTATTTCTTTTCTGATTTTGCCATCTCATCCTCCTCTCCTCCTCCACAGAGAGGTTTATGCGTCCAATGAGATTTCCAGATGGCCAACCATTTACTGGAATGACTTTTCATGGAAGTTGAAAAAAAGGTATGTGGTTGTCTGTTCTTTGGTTACCACTAAATTGCTACTGCAATACCCTCCTAACCCATACTAGTAAAACTCAAACTGTTCTTTCTTTTCCCACTCTATAATGCTTTTTATTGTTGCAACAAAGTTGGACCCCAACTATACAAAAAGAACAGGATAAAAATAGTAGAGAAAGCTGATCTGGTACTAATATTCTTACTATTTCACAAACCTACTCAGTCTACAAACAAAATCTCAGCTTTTTTTCTGGAAGCTGTTGAAGCTGGGTCTCAAGACCTATAGTCAAAAAGATGATGGTCGTGGTGGCAGGTCGTATGACGTATTTAAAATAAAGATAAATACGCGACCAAAAAGCAGTCAACGTTATTCACCTCTTGCAAAGTTATGACACGTATGTGGGCTAGTTTTTACCAACTTTTTACCTTTGTATATATAATTTTCTTGCATTGTCACGTATGCCTCGATATCACTGCAAAAAAAACCTCGTAGCAGTTTTTTTTTTTTTTGCAAAAAATAGAAAAAGAGTATTTTCCTTGTGCAGTTCATCATCAGTTTTCGGTTTCTGCTACAATCCCTGTGTTTTACGCTCACATCAGAACATCATGATCTTCCTGTTTACACCCTGAGTCGTTCTATAGCAAGATCTAGAATCTAGGGGGAAAGTAAAAACTCGCGTTCGTGGTGGATGACACACGCAAAAGTCTATAACTGTAAAGGGATATCATGTTTGAGCTAATAAAATCACGACAGGCGAAGAAAATACATCAAACATGTTTTGAGCGTGTACACAGCCGAAAAAAAGACATATTTGGACATTATCAAAGAGCATTAGAAATCAGGATAAAAATTTTGTCATACTTTGAGTAGAACCAAGCAGTGCCCGTAGATGTAGCCAGCCAATATTCAAACAAAACATTTGCCTGTATATTTGTCTTCGTGTGTAGCGAAATTTTTATTGCAAGGCTGTCCTTCCTTTTTCAATTTAACTGTAAATACGATACGTTGACAAAATGAAGATTTTTTTTTTGTCGAGAAACGTTTTAAACCTCGCTGATGCGTCCATGATCGGAGTGGAATACCAAGATTCATTACGGAAAAACTTGTCTTTTGTGCTACACAATTTGTGATTGGCGATTTTACAATCAAAAGCATGTTTAACTGCACAACTTTCTGCATTAAAACCTCCAGAAGTAGATAACGCTTATAACCCTGGAAAGATACAAAAAACCCAAACCGGAAGTAAAGGGAAGTCGTATTTCATACTCCAATTAGCCTCGTCCATGCTCCCTTTACTATCAATTTCCACTTGCCTGAAGTAGAGAACCTATTTTAAAAAGTTATTCAATAGGTTGATAAACGGTGAGCTCCTACTCCAACCTAACCATTTCGCGAAAACGACAGCTATAACAATTTCGAGCTTAAATCATTTCATCATCCTCCAAGAACCCCATTTTTATATGCAATTTCCCCTCTCACTGAAATGAGTCGAACGGCTTAACTTGGCATTAAACTTAAATCTGAGCGGTTTTTCTTTCCATACGAAAAATGTTTTATTTTGTTGGATTTTCACATTGAAAGTTGAAAAAATCAGAAAAAAAGAAAAATCTAGTGGTTACTTTGTCCACCGCCAACACTTCCAATGTACAAGCTGCTCAAGAAGACGAAAAAGTAGAAAATGTATTTTTTTCCTGAAGAGTGCTATGCTTTAATACTCACTGCCATCACCATCATGACCAATGTCCGTTTGAGAATCAACGAGATGTATCCCTTTTGATGTCATCGTGGTATTTTTGTTCACAAGCACCGCTGAAACGACCTCTTCATGGCCTACTGGCCAGAGTGAACAACTCAACTGAATAGTTTGAAACGTTTAATAATCCACAGTTAGAAATGTAGCGGAATCTCCCAACGAGAGACAACTATATGCGGTTGATAGCCGGAGATATTCAGTCAATGGGTATAAACGCAATATAGACACATGCGTATCTTATATATTCGGAATGATAATAAAAATAATTTCAAAGATACTGAGACTTTTTGTTGTAAAAAGTTGCAGAGGAAATCTTTCCATTTTTTGTGTGGTTACACATTTCACCTCAACAAAAAAAAGCAGAGTGTTACAGACTTACTTCAAATAAATCAAGCCGCAGAGATATAATTACTTAGAGATGTAAAATGCTTAGAGAAAGGTGAACATTTGTTATATTTGGGGTAACCTGATGCAAAAGACTTTCTCTTGGAAATCAGTTTGTAATTCTACATAATAATAGAAATTCATGCAAGGTATTGTTGTGAAATGATTTATGATATAGGGAAATTGAGATCAAGATGTGATGATCCACAACTGCTACACAACGTTTACAACCAAACTCATATGCTGAAAGTGAAGACAACAAATAAAAATAAACTTTGCTAGTTTATTATTGGTTTTTTTGTCTGCTTCCCATTTTTCCATAGTCATCATGAGCTCAGAGTCATAACTAGGAAAACTGTTGCAATCCGGGAAAGTCGTTGGAAAAAAAGTAAGAGGACTAAGGCAATGTAGTGGCTTCTTTCTAGATTCCTTAACAAATTACTTAACATTTTGGTCAAGTTTTTATGAGCGTGTGAGCTCCATCCTATACTAAGATCTACATCATTTATGGCTGATGATGGCGAAGATTCAGGGGGAAGAAAAAAAAAGATATCTAATGGCAAGAACTTTCTATCTGCAGTTACTACAACTGCCATCCGTTTTGGTTACTGGTGCAAGGGCTTAAGAGACACTCATTATTCGCGGCCATTTTGAATGCAAGCCACCGTTTTTATTTGCAAGCTGGACTATTGTCTATCTTCTTATTTTGTACGGCCAATGTTACAGATGAAATTGGGAGTCAAAACGTAATATTTTTTATGTGTCGGTATATCTCGTACTGAAGGTTACATTTTATTTATTGTCGTTTTTCTTTTTTATTACTGTACTTTCGCGGTCATATTCGTTGTATCTGCGAACAACACGAGGAAAGCTTATTGTTTTTCTAATTCATCATGTTCTTCGCCAAAAGGATGTAAATTACTTTGGGACTCGTGCTGTAAACAAACGAGCCATTAGGGTGAAACTTAACAAACACTGAATAGTATTTGCATGCACACCAATCATAACTAGTTTTTCTAAATGGTTTGCAACTGCAGCGTTAATATCTCTCATGCTCCCTAGTATGGGTGTGTCTTCTTACATCTTAAGTTCAGGTTTTGGGTTTGCAAGAAAAAAATGTCGCTGACTCCACTAATGGAATCCGTTTATAATTGTAAGTGGACTTAAAATTTAGGCAAAACCTTAAACAGAGCCTACTCTCGCCTACACTGTTCAGCAACGTAATGAAAGTAGTACACCAATTTGTGGGGAATTATTCTACGCTCCCAACGGAAGAGCGGTTTTAATCATATTTCTCAATAGTCATGCCATAGTATATATGCTTGCGCTTATCCTTCTTGCGAATACTCAAATAACGAAATCTTTTTATTCCATTTTAATGCAAAAACCGCTCACGTACGATTCTCTAAAGCAGCGAAAGGCGTTTGCAAGCTCTTCATGACGCGATCTTCTTTAAACTGTCTGCTAGATTCACTAAAACACGATATGCAAGATGCGCTAAAACAAGATCTGCAAGGTACACTAAAACACGCCCTACAGAATTCGCTTTCAAAGAAAGAAAAGAAGAAACTTTCATGATCTATACATCGTACACGATGGAACTGATTTTTTTGAAACTTGGTAACATAGATACTATTGAACAGACTAAACATGTGTACCAAATCTCAAGACCGTACGTCAAAGCGTTTCTGAGATTTCGCGATAACAGACAGATAGACACCGAAGACAATTTTATAGAGTAGCTTTCGCTACTTAATAAAATAGGTAATGATATCAATTGTTCGCCTCTGTTTCCGTAACAAGAGTACTGCTAATAATCCATCTAACTGCCTTCCCACACACTTCATATTTTGCACTAACACGTAATTTGACGATACAATAAGAACTTTTAGGCCACCGCTATAATAACAGAGCTGAAGGCAAATCAGAAAAGCAAATGAAAAAGAAACATTCAGAAAGCTTAAAAGGGACATTCGCTACTATCAGTTGAGAAAATACAAGGAAACCCCTTAAAGAGCGAAAATGGTCTTCCCAAGAACCTAAAGCATTGCTATACCAAGTTTTGTCAAGATCGGCACAAAAAAGTTTGCAGGGACCTTCTGGATCAAAATCAAAAAGCAGGTTAACTACCTATTGACTATCAGTCCGGAATTTGGTTAATATCGATCAAAGCAAATGACTTGTACAGCATCCATAGATAGAGTGACGGACAGACAGACAGGCAAACTCGATGTGACTACTCGGTGAACTCGGTTCAACTGTGTCATAAATTTTCGTCATCGAGCTTTAAAACTTTTTACTCGCCTTTTTGTTTCAAAGCAAAGAATTTTTTATCCAATCAAACTATTTATTAAATATTATTAAAAAATATCGTACTTTCTACGTAATTTTTATACCAATTCCACAAACTAATTTTATTTCATGTAAAAAATTATTAATATTTGGAGCTACAATACACAATCCCATTCTGTCGAGCTTCATCAATTTTAATTTCCATTCTGGAACAGGATTACGGAGCCAAAATTCAGAGCCAGTCACCACGATTCATCTTTGACTATAGCTAAAGACTCAAACTCAACTGACACAAGGGTTGAGTTGGTTTGCCCCAAAACAATCTGCAAAAGGTGAGCAGCTCTACTGTCCACATCCGTTTTATATGGTTACGGTGGCGGCGAAAGCTGATACATACATTTCTGGACCAAAGAAAAAAGGCGAGAGGATGAGAGTGGAAACTCGTAAGGGGTAAATGGGTAAAAGCAACAGATTTTTCGCTCTTTCTCTCTCTCTCTCTGCCTCAACTTCCACTGCATTGAACGTGGATTGTTGTAAAAAAAGTGATTCGTACCGTTTTTCTACTCGGTGCAAAGCAACTACCTTTATTTCATGTAATCTCCTCGTGGCAAAAGCAAAAGTACCTCATTATGCGCGACGCGAAAAGACAAATGTTCCCTTGTGCCCCATACACACGTTCATGTCTCGTTTACACCAAGTCAATGTTTATGAGGTCGTTTTCTGACGGATGAATAGATTCACGATGACGATGATTATCTTTTTTCCCTAGCTATATATTTCTGCCTTATCGACGTCATAAACATTATTAAATATCCTTAACTGTCAACCAGCACCCAATCCGATGCGTTCACAGCTTGTGGCGTTTCAAAAACTTGCTCAAAGGTTAACCTTGAAAGTAAAAGGTGAATAGCTTTTGAATAGTTGAGATCCGAGTATGCAGTTATTTAAAAGGCAAGGCAAAGCGTAAATTTCAAGGGCAGGGATTATGGAAACTATTTGTGATGGGTTTGTCATGCACAGTTGTATAATATCGATAGATGTGTAACACGTATGCATCTGAGAAAAGAATAATTTATTTTTAAAGTAGGCTATGTGACAATTGTTCTGATGTGGTAGAAGATCATAAAGTTCCACTCAAAATTCAATAAGGCTTACGAGCTTCTCGATAATGATAGAAAAAAACAGAAAGCTGTGATTCCTGCGATAATTTATCCCTACCATAAAGCTTTCTTCAATTTCGGTAATACTCCGGCAATGTAGAAATGAGCACGCATAAAAAACTCCGTGTTATTTGGAGACTTGTAATTTGACAAAAGAAAGAAATAAATAGATGTTAAGCGAGATCAACTGGGTAAAAGTAGTCATAGTGTAGGTCTATTTGTAACGGTCAACCACACATGGTATCTTATTTACGTTCTCATATTATACTGGCGAAAGTTATGATGTACGAGCAGCATGAACCTAAAACGCCCATAATGTCTGGTTATTATCTATGGGTAAACTTTATTTGGTTGTAATTGTAACTTCCAGGAGTTACATTGTAATATCGAAACTAAATATGTACACATTGGCTACAAGGTATGAAACTCGGAAGGCTTAGTATAGGGTGGTTCATAAACATCTCACCACTGACTTGAATTGAATTGAAACGTTATTCTTAGTAGTTGAGATTCAGTCATAAAAATGTGTGTTAACATAATGTCAGTTATACATATGCATAAAAACTCATATGGTTAATAACTGTTATAATCATTGCAACAAATAGGCAAGCAGGCACTCTAGTATAATTCATAAAGAAAGACCAATAACCTGGAGTAAATTCATTGTCGTTACCAATTAATTGAAAAATGGTCGGATGCCGCAAATGAATACTACCTCTAAGACTAATGAGATATTTTTTAATTTTGTCGACAAAGCCTGCTGATTTCATATCAAATTTTAAAATTTTTATGCTTGAAATCTTATTAAAATTTTTAATCAGGTTATGTTGGGTTGGTCTTTGACATGTGGAACTATTTAACTTTGGAACAATGAGTCTTGGATACTCAAGATGAGACTGCCTAGTTATAGAAAACCAACTATGAAACAAAGGATTTACCAAATTTAATAACTGACTTACAGATACAATTTGTCTGCATAAATGGTTTTATGTTTGTTTATGGACCACCCCGTGCATATTTTCTATCATTAGAATTCAAATGTTTAGGTCGCAAAGAAGTATCGGTAAAAGACACAGCACAACTTTCGTTGAAATACAACACAGCTTTCGTTTTAATATTCATTTTGTGTTCCCTTGAATGGAGAGCTATCTTTCACATTTGACATTCTCATATCAGCTCTATTTACATATATATACATACGATATCATACTAAATACATACAGCTTTAAAAACTACTCTTGGCGAGTGGGTAGAAAGTTATTTCTTTGTGGAATTAATTCTCAAGAATTTTTTCAGTTGTGCGATTGGTAAATTTGTATAGTTTATTCCTAGTTTGGTAACTTGAAGGTAAGCATCAGTTAAGTTCTTAGTAGAAAGAGACAAAAATGTAATGTTGTACTGGAATTGGGTCAGGTTTGCGCCTGACTGTCGGCTAAGGAAGTTGCATTGATTAGTTCGGTTAGTACTGATTTATTGTAACTGATATTTATTATTATTGCTGATTATTAGTATTATTATTATTGCCTTTTTATTTATTGCAAGATGTATCGCATAAAGAATAAACTACTCGTGCAGATACTAACTGATTCCACGCGGATTATTATTCAGTTTTATTCCGATGCGACAAGAAATTATTCCCACATTTACGACAGTGCTTTAAACCAGGATCGAATGAGAAGAAAAACGTTTGTAATTACAGTTCGTTCACATAATTTTGGCAATACAATCTGTTAATCTGGCTGCATGACAAACCCAACGCATTTTCTATTGTTTCTATATAGTCCCAAAGCGTATCTTTGAACCGAAAAAAAATCTAAATCTCCCGATTTCCTATGAACACGTTTTTTGCTAAACATTGACGTGTCAGGGAGCAAGATATTTTGTGCCAAAACAACAAAGGCGTTTATGTGTCATGATTCTTTGAATTTGACTTTAATCTTTGAGTCCTTTCCTTTGTTGAATGTATACTATGTAGATGCACTTTGAGAGCCCAAGCAGGCTAACATAGTTTTGACACGAGTTCGATAGCTAGTGTCACGTCACATACTACGTAGCTTTAAAATTTCCTATGAAACAGTTGCCAATTTACCAAACTAAACGTAATAGGTCCCTGTTCCGGAGACGCCATGAACAGAACATGCAGCACTTTTTTAAACGTAAATTTAATAAAGCATACCAAAAGTTCTCACGTAGCCCCATGACATATGCTCCTCAAATCCTCCCAGTTGTAGAGCAACACTTCCTCCCTGTTTAATTATTCCGGAAGAAAATGAACAACCCCATGTTGTGAATCATTGACTTTTACATTATGACAAACACTTTCTAATGAGCAGTGAAAAGGCAGACAAAAAAGGAGAAGAAAAGCCCGCGTATGGCGTGCATATGACTAACAATCCATAGAGCTGACTAATTGTCGCTTTCGGGTGTCTGCTTACAAAAGATCAGCATGTGGTCATTATGTTGACCGTTTATTCCAGACACTCAATTTCGTTGAGCTCGCTTTTCAAGATTTACTCCATCTTATTACTGTCATAATTGAGAAATACCATCTGTTTTAATTAAACAATTCTTCACTAGAAATATCCCTCATTTTGTCGAAAAAGATGACTAACAGAATGCTGGATTTTTTCTAGCTTTTGACTAACAGAAATTAATTTAAAATGAATATTTTCTGTCAGCAAACTAACATGCTCACGCCAATGAACGAGACCATATGGATTTAACTTTGGACTAATGGACCATATGGATGTGAGTTTTGGGCTAAACACGTGGGTGCAGTGTTCTCTTCAACCAAACGTTAGGAGATGCCCTACCTGTTTACAAAATGCAAGGTGTTTTAAATTGAATAACAGTTTCCGTTTTAGCAAAGGAACTGTCGTATGAATCTAGGTTTTGTCATTGCTATTTTAATTTCGGGGCACGTTCTAAAAGTATTCTTGGGAAGTCTCATGCATCAACTGTGCTAAAAAGAGTCCTTTCGAAAGTTTTCTATTTGTCCCGAAAACATTTGGTAATTCTGTACAACGGCAAAACACTTCAAAGCCTATCTAGCAGTGTATCGTTATATCATAAACTTCTCTTGGCGTTTTCTTGAAGGTTGTAAAAGAAGAAATAAAACTTTCACTACAAGCCCACTTTCACTATACATGAACCTTAAAAGCACTAAAAGAAAGCGATTCAACATGTCATCCATCCTCATTTTTCCATTGACTGTTATTATACGGCTCATGAAAATAATATTTTACTCGCTGTCCATCATCACCGTCATTCTGACATTTAGTTTGTTTTCGTATGAAATAAAAACGTATATCTGTCTTGTACAACTTATGCAACTCTGTCTTATGTGTACTTTTCCTCGGAATTTGTTGCATACTTTTTTTGTTGTAAAAAGGGAACGGTAATTTTGGCACACTGGAATGTGCACAACAGAGGAAAGCTATTGAACCCTCATTTTCCCTGGTCTGATTTCTCCTGGCCAACAACAACGAACATATTTCACGCTGTCAAAATTAGCAGTATAACGGTTTTTATCTCATTTAGGGGTTTCGCAAAATAATTTCCAACTAATTACTTGTCTTGTTCTGTCACTTTTTCTTCGCAGAGAGGCGAAAGATTCTGGACTTCTACTGTTAACAATTATTCGACAAATCAACCACGTCAAGAGCAATTGCTATAGTCAAAATCTTGGCCTGGGCTCCAAGCATTGTTGGAAAAGGTCTGGAAAATTAAAAAACGATGTTTGCATCTTGCGAAATCCACCGCACCATGAAGTAGTGTGCATGTCCATTCATTTCCAGAAAAGGAAACGCAAACATGTCCCAAAATAAACCGATTCGTCTTGATTGCCAGGCCCCACAACAGATTGTACGTCTGTCTGCAGACGTAGGTTCAACAGCATCATATATTTGACTCGTGTCCCTTCAAGTGTCTGTTATTGGCACATCAATCTATTCAATTTGGTTTTTTCTATGTTTTTGGACAATGACCATTTAATGAATGATCCCTGCTTTGGATTAGTTTTAAATTTGCTATGCTGCAATTTCAGTTTCAAATATCTGTTACCGTGGTAGGGCTGTTGTACACTTATAATTGTAACAAATCCATCCATTAATTAATTGCATGGGTCGAATGAGTGAAGTCATTAGCCGATAGCATAGACAATAGAATACATTTTACTGTATAATTTACTGAGCTAAATTCATCAGCTCTTTCCTTTCACAATCAATGGTTTCTTCGACTGTGGCTGCTACGATTAAAATGAGAAAGAAACTGCAAATAAAGTGAAATATCAATCAAATAAGATTAAGATTTATTTGGTTTAATGTCATACTCATACCCTCGAAAGGCAAATTACATGAAATGACAAATCATTAAACTCCAAATTTTAAACTTGTAGATTAGCTGGATATATCAAATAGTAGATCACAATTTTCATCATTATTATCTAGTTCACTAATTTGAAGATTAAGTAAATATTTGAATACATTTTGTTTAAATTGGTTAACACCTTGTGAACTGTTATGCACTTCACCAGGTATTTGTAACCATTCTTTAGTTGCTATATAGTTAAACGTTTTCTTACGCCAACCTGAATTATGAATTATGAACGCCAAATATGTGAAATTTTCGATGCTCGGTTTTTTAATAGTTCTTTATCAACACAGTCGGATAGAGAGAAAGGAAAAGATTCATTGGATAAGGATAAAGAAGAAGTTTATTTAGTTTTAAACCCCGAGGATTTGGTTTTTTCACATCAGGGTTTAACTAAAACCATGTTTCAACTCGGCTTATACAGCAGTCATCTGTTTGTCATCTATTGTTTAACTGATATAAAAGAAAACAGTTTCCCCCTTCTTTTTTTTCTATTTATTGAGTCGTTCTCTATTTTTCCCTAATCATATTCTTCAAAAGGATCATTCGAAATTAGGTTATGCTAGCGTTAAAACTTATTTTGCGTTTCCAACGAAATTCACAAGTTTTTGAATAAAGAAGATGGCTTGGGTTCTTTCGTCTGTGGGATAATTACCAAGACAACATTGTTTATTACGAAGTATCTCGGGTTGGAAAGTTGTACCGATAGATATTCATCGTTGAATTAAAATGCATCTGTTTCATGTTTCGTCATGAATAGTAATCCGAAGCTGTACGTCATTCAGCTTTTAAACATTTTAAGCCTCTAGTGCTTACTTTATTTTTTTCTGCAAACCCACATATTTGTAATTCAAATTATCCTAACAAAGGAAAACAAATGTCAAACCACAAAGCACATCTTGCCCTGGAACATTTCCTTGTCGGATTTTATGCCGTCTTCCTACATGCACATGATAATTATCTGCCCAGAAACCCGAGCCAATACTCATTACAATCCACCTTGAGATTTTTTACGAAAACTTTAGCTACTACGTGACATCTGTGCGCCAACTTAGCTGTGGCGAGTTTTACAAAGCAAGTTTCCTATTTTCCCTGCACCTTTATCTTAAAATTAAACCTAAGAGACCACCATGAAGTTAGGCATCCATGGTAGTACACCTCACCGCCCCCGTATTAGGTACAATCTCGTACCAGCGTCTTGCTTCGTTTCTTTTTAGGCAAACCAATTAACCGAGCTCAGGGTTGACCTGGGCTGCATTTTAACATCCCTCCTGACCGAAAAATCCCCTTCATCAGCTTTAAAATTCAATCAGAAAGTGAATACCAAAATTCACATTCATTCATATATGCTCAAACCAACGTCATATCCCAACTAGGGACCCCTTGTAAACGTCATCGCAGTAAATCTGCATACCAACGTAGTTCTGCTTTTTAAACCTTCTGAGCTTTGAAAACCACCATTTTTTTCAAAATAAAACTCCATCCACTTTCAAGGAATCAACTTACCCGTCATTTCACAAAGACGGGGTGAAAGTATGGAGGAAAAAGGGTGTCGTACGTAAGCAACTCACTTGAGCGTGCCAAACTACAGTCTGATCTCATCATGCTTCTTTTAAAGCTTATTTTACGCTTGGTCATTGCACTTTTGTAACATTAGTTTTCAAAAATGTGAAGAATCAAACAGTTTGTCACGCTAAGCCAGATGCACACTTGTGCAGCTTTTCTCACAATTGATATTATTAATATGCAGTCATACAAGGTATATTGAATTACGATTTAAGTATGCAAAACTATACTCCAGCAGCGTGTGCCCAGAGAAGAAAATCACATTTGAAAAAACGCCACTGCCATCAACATCATCAGTAAATTCTTGTACTTCCATTTCTAGACTTGTTATTGTTGGTCCTCATGATTATAATAGTAGCACGTAGATTTTTACTTGCGTAGGCCCTTTACAAACGACAAGAGAAAGCAGAAATCGCCAAGACCAGAAGACAAAAAACGAGTGTATGGCTCCTCCACACTTTTTGTCATCCACACAGGCCTGTTGGCTTTTTTCGTCATGAGAGCAGATATATAAAAGGGAGAAAGCCTGGCTCGCATCTCAATTCAACGAGAGACTCCAACCTGTTCACACGCCACGAAACAAAAAAAACAGCTAAAAAAGGAGAAAATAAGCATAATCACTAACTAAACTCTTTAAGAAAAAAAAAGTCGTATCATAACAATTGACTTTACATACTACACTTTTTATTAAACAAGACAGCAGCCTTTATCTGTAAAAGTTATTTATTTTGTAAGAAACATTTTTATATTCTCTTTCAAAAAAATATACTCACATAAAGTTTCTACTCAACAAGTTAATAGTTTATTGGGAGAAAGGAAAAGAAAACAGGGGAGAAAGTATATAAAAAAGGAAAAGTCATCAGACAATTTTCTTTTTATATTTTTTACTCGTATCCTCAGCATCTAGATTGAAGTGCAACGTCCCGTTGACCAGCAGTTGGCGTCCATTGTCTTTAAGACAGCAAAAAACAAAAACTTTCTTTAAAAAACCTCCTCAACCAAACGTAAGTACATAAAAATCTTTTTCATGTTTTTTTCCTTCCTTTGTTGTTCATTACAGTTTTCAAGACTCATTTTCTGTTATAATCTGGGATACAAGAAAGTTGTTCTTTTTTGCGGGGTAGGCATTTGGAAAGATCTCATCTGTGTTACACTTTGCCCCTACCAAAGTTCACAGACACATTTTTGAAATTCCACTCAAAGTTCTGAACCCAGCGAACCTTTCAAAATTTAGAATTCCACGAAGCTAAAAACAACCAGTATTTCATTCGCTGCAAATTCATTTCACACTTTCTGCCACACTTTCTCTTACTCTAAGAAAAAAAGTAGGGTGTATTGAAATATAAGTACAATATCAACACCAACCAGCATATTTTTGATAAATCAGCTTGCAATTTTGCTAGAATTATGCAGGACCACACGAACTTTTGGCCCTACTCGGGTGATAAGAATACGTCAAAGTATTTCCTCTTCAAAAACAAACTATTGTCCTTAATACTTACAAATCAAGCAGCAGCCGAAACGTATTTATCGGATGCTTCACTCTCCGATGAATAACTATAATTGTAACTTTTATAATTACGCATTTATCTATTTATAGCGCTAATTTCAAAATTTCATGCTCATGTTTCTCATCTCTGTAACTTAAATTTCTGATTTCCTAATTTTTTAAATGTAAAAGAGAATGTAACTAAATTCTGTCTGGTGGTATAATGTACCTTGCGAGGAAACCATAAGACAATAAAGTATTATTATTATTATCAAAAATAAGCACAACCTTAGATATAGGAAAGAAACATTATACGGCTTTCTAGACAGATTTATCTATTTTTCAGCTTTCACCGCTCTCCCTTATTCGTCTAAATTATACGGAAACGATAGCACATTAGATAGAAACCAAACTCTACAAGCCAAAACCATTTTTTCTCCTGTTTTCCCCGGTTTGCACTCCGTGCATATGATATACATATCAGCACGCACAATTCCTCAGAGGAAATTCTAATGAGAATCTCATATTTTAACCTATTGTGTATTCTTCGCAAAAAGTATACTTATCCCATCCTTATTTTGTCAGAGAAAAGGCAACAATTGATCACAATTGTGGTGCTGATGACGATACGACGTGCATTCACTATTGCGTATCTAGAACAAAAGCACATTTCTCCCCACACGTAAATTTTCTTCTAACATGCATCTCCTATCATGCGGATCGTCATCATCTTTTTCACACTTGTACGTTCTTTATAATCTCATGTAACAACAATACTTATTGTTAGCTACAACCGAGAAAAACTAATATACAATACTTAGTTGAGTCTCGCCAGAGAGAGGGAGGAAAAACGAGGCATATTTCTGCTTTGTGTGAAAGTATAATATAATATCGTAATTCAAGCATGATGGAAAATCCTATCACAACTTGTCAGCATTATTATCACGTCTTCTTTTTTTTTTGTAGCATGAGCATGTTTTCCTCACACATCCACGCATAGAAACCACTCAACAAGAAGAAACCCGAGTGTGTTTACATCGAGTTGTATTACTTAGAAAATGCTCATTTGTTAGAAATGCTTCCATAGGGGGGGCACACAATACCCATATCTCTCTTTGTATTTTCATCATCCACAACTCTAATATGTTCTTTGCTCACCAGTTATTAAATTATTATGATACCCCGATATTTTGAAAACGAGCTGGACACACACAGCAAGACAAGAGAGAAAGCTCGTTCGGGGGAGGTACCAACTGTAGACCACAATATTACGTCGCAAAACAAGCTAGGCGAATAGAAAAATAAACAGAAAGCATCATCATTGCAAAAGAGAAAGTGAGAGAAAGTTGTTCAGTCCGCGGAAAACCACATGAATAAATTTATCTTTGAGCAGGGTGTAATTCAGCCAAAAATTTGCCAAATTAGTACCGATAGGCCATCTTCTGCCCTTGTGCAATCTTTCTCAAGTGAAAAATAGATTTTTGCTATAAAGAGTTTGTCAGCTTTAAGGAAGAATCTTTTGCAATACGAAATATCTTTCTCTAGAGTGACCACCTTTTTCAGCCATATTCAATCAGATACTAATACCGTTTTCATTCATATCCAAATCAAATTAACGTTTATAATACAAGAGAGGAAGCGGTAATAAAGTAGCCATAGTGATTCGTCGTCGTGGGAACTGACGTAAGTCCCAAATAGTAGGACACAGCTAGAAACTAAATTATTATTCTTGACCAGGCCTAGGCTAACCTACACATAAAGAAAACTTTCGTTTCGTGACATTATTGTTCGGCTGGTTATGGTCTTTCCATTTGCAAACTCCTTGGAACCTCTTTCCACGACGAATAAAGGTCTACCTCCTACAAAGCTATCAACCGTAAAGAAATTTTCTTTTAACCTTAAAGAGAATTGCATTTCAAGCTGAAATCTGTTTTAACTTTAACTCTCTGATCAAAGCCAGTCTTAAACATTGACATTCACACACAACCAATGAACCAAACTTTCTATTACTAGTGCTTCTTTCTTAGGGGATTTTATTATTAATAGAATAATAAAACACCACCGATTATTGCTAAGAAAAACAAGAGCAAAGGCAGGGAGCCAATTGGCCACGATATATATTCATCATCTGGTCGTGAGGAAATGTGAGACGCTTGTTTTTCTCTTTCTCCTTATCTTAAATTGTTTCAGTAACCTTTGAGCTGTTTTCTTAAAGGACACTTGTGTGTAACTGAAAATAAATCCACAAGAACTGTATCAATTGAAAAGAAAAGTTGCTTCTGGAGTTAGTTCTTGGATTTCTGGGCTTGTTTGTGCCCCATTTTTCCCCTATTCATGTCATGTTAACTTTGAAAAGAGAAAGCTGCAACAGGCGATTGTGCTGTCATCACCATCCTGCTCTTCTTGAGCTTCCGCTTGTACCTTGCACTAAACGATAGATATATATTTCTAACCGAGCTGTCAGTGTGTTTTCACGGGGAGAAACGGGATGGCAAGAAAGAGTCTCATGTTCCCCCCGAAAACATTTATTTTTCTTCCTGTTCACATGTTGGCGGAACAGATTTGGCAGAGGAGTAAATAATCAGTGTGAACATAGAATAAAAACCACGCCGAGCTCACCACACCGAGATGATCGTGGAAAAATAAACGGGTGAAAGTAAAACGGGAAATATTAATAAGAGTAAAGCCGTGCCACACGAGACTCAACCGCCCCATTTATAATTAACATGGATAAGAGGCACATGCTAGTGCGACACTGGAAAATGTGAAACAAACTTTTTTCTTTCAAAGAGAAAGGAATTATGCCGAGAAAGTGTCTAGCCCCACGTGTAATCGCACTACAAAAAGAGTATCATCTTGTTTTTTTTAGGGCTTGGATTGAATAACAATGCTAAATAGTTTCCAGAAACGCCCCAAAAAAAATATAAATCTACAATATTTACCACTATAAAAAATAAAAACTTTAACAAATTGATTCAACAATGACAGTAAACTTTTCCTCTCCTTTTTCAAAAAACCAAATTTAACAAAACGAAGGAAAAAAATCTTTATTATTCTCAAAGCTCCACTTTCTCTTCTTTTCGTAGTTTTTTTCTCCAGCAAATTTATGCATGAGGAGAACAGTCATAAAACGGAAATAAAAGGTGTCTCCTTCTAAATGGCCTTTCTTTATTTGGCCCTCTTTAAGATAACCTTTTTTTACTTCTACACACTAGTCTCCAGACTGCTACACATATTCTTTTTTATTTCTGCGTCAGCAAAAGCTGAACCCAGGGGTTTCACGAGTGTAGAAAGCGGAACAGGGACTCAGGAATAATTACAAACACATGGCGACTATTAAGAGGCATTAAGACTAATATCCTTTAATCCGTGAGCGGTTCAACTAACTCCCAAAAATTATCTATTGAAGTGTACACACACATACTCATCTTACGTGTGGTAGTAATTACTTCCAGCAAATACACTGGGGCTACGTAGAATATACAAGGCTTTTGTCTTGAAAGCTGATGACAAAGGGGGATGATACGATAATGATTACTCTTTATTTTTATGCGATTGGTTACTACAAATAAGAATTCACGAAGAAGAATCCCGAAGCAAAAACCAGCTTGTTACGTAAAATTAACAGTAACGAAGATGATACTGCTGAGGACAGTGAGCCATTTTCAGCTCGTTCACAGATCTACTCTGAACAAGGACTTTATTATCGTTATAGCTTCAGTTGTTCAATAAAATTCTACACCTTACATGTTTTAGACACATATTACTTGATTCAGATTTATGGTCAGAGTAGAGACATTTGCAAAAGAGGTAATATGTTACAATACAGGCCGGTTAAAGTCGTGTAAATAACGATAATGTGATGGTCTTATACATTTAAGATGGACCATTATCAATTATTGGGTATTCACACCGGAGAAGCGGATTTATCAAGCGGATCAATTTAAGTGGATTTTTATATGTTTAAATTGATAATAATGGGACTGACGTACTGTTGCACTCCGTATTTATTTTCATATCTTTATCGGTAATCCCTTATCAGTTTTTCTCAAGAGAGGCTTCATACTAATTAGATACGTATCAAGACTAAGATTGTTACTGGCAAATTAAATTCTATTTTCTATCCTATTTTCCCTGGTGAACAAAAAAAATGGATAAAAAAGAGGGCGATGTACAGTCAAGGGCGATTTTAGTTCCTCAAGTGGGATGAGCTCAAGTGAACATTTTTAAATTTGTTAAATTGCTTGAGAACCATGTGGGATCATAATTTCTTCTGATCTAATAATAAGCAGACGATTATATACCTGCTCAACATATCTTTGTGTAATTCTCTAAAAATAGTCAATGAATAGTGAATATTCATGCTGCAAAGCTCTTGGGGGAAATGTGATACATTCTTGAAACAATGTTCTTGAATGTGAAGAAACATGTGCGGGATAATGCTAATCAGCTCAAGACCTACGAGCCTCTGCCCAAGGGAAATCGAGTTCATGACAAATTTCATGGAGGCGATATTCTAAACAATTTCTTTGATGAATTCCGATCAAAGCTATATACTACCAATTTTGAGTAATCCCTATTCAAATTCTATCCCAGTTCACACCAGCCGTGTTTTTGAAGGCTGCAAGTCAAAATGTGCATTTTTTTGCACAAAATGAACTGTACTCAATTGTCTATATGTGCTATGCTTTACTTTTACCGGTACCTGTCACGGTAAGGGTCGTAAATGTCGTTGCATTTCAATTATTCATTTGCTTTTTAACCAGTTATGCATACAATTATGGAAATCATGTGACGAAGACCAAGCCTAGTCAAGTATATCGGAGTATATAATCCAACAAAATGCAGTCTTATGACTTTCTTTACGTGAAACGTACATTCATGCTATCTTACGAAATGAACAAAGTTTTGTTTGTTCTTTGCCTATCCTAAGCTTTTGCACTTGCCTACATCAAGCGAAATCCTGTTTTGGCTTCTTTGTCCCATCATAATAGACCTCTGAAACGATTGTTTCAGCTTTACAAAATGGTGTGACATTTGTACTTCACATTAGAACAGTCAAAGAACTTTGAAGTCTGCTTTTGCTCATGAAAACGTTCTACCGTATTATACAAGGGAAACAGCGATTTGAATATTTGAATGTTTAAAAGGCGTTTCTAGCTTGAATAACTATTTGGGTTATGGCACGGGACTTTTCCTATTCGAGAACATTATAAATTTGTATTTTGTATTGAGAATGCAGAGCCCTGATTTCACAAAATTGTAAATTACGCAAAAATCATACAAATCGTCAACCTGTCATTTGTGCAAATTTTTTTTTGTAGCACCTTTTATACGTTTACCCTGTGTAAAGATTCCCTGCGAAAATGTATATAATTTTGTTTCAAGCCCAACAAGGAACAAAGCCAGCATTGAAAAATTGCCTCAGAATGTCTTGCTTCTCAGTTATAAAGTCATAACCTATAACTTTATCTATTTATGAGTTAACTTTAGCAATTTTATCACATGAAATAACATCTGACCGAGTTTTCCGCGGTACAACTCTTATTCACTCGGGTATTTTTTTTATTCCATGTTCATCGGGAGAAGCGTATTAGGAAGAGCTTACTTCTACAAATTACTATCAAATGTAAACAACTCTCTATTCACATTATACTACAAAAAACTGTGTTGGATTATCGTTTCCTCACATTTTTATTGACAAGCCCAATCTACATACTACACATATTATTCCCCGGATTTATGTCGGATTAACCGAACCACCAAGCCATACAGAGCTCGTTCCCCCAGAAAAACAAGACTCACTATTTTTTGGCTACTTTTTCCTTCATTTTTAGTGCGTACGCCGAGTAGCCAACCGTAAATAAACACTTTCACAAAAAAAATGTTTTCTCTTTCAATCCGCACTGGATGAAATAGCCAAAGCCTTCAGAATACAGTGGAATAATTTAGTTTAAACATGTTCAGCTCTTGTTCAGATTCATTACTTGGCTTAAGATAATGCACATTCGCATTCCATCAGAAATATCAATTCACAAGGAGACATTGACTCATCAATTTTTTCCACATTGGTCTAGTTTTTTTGCACACGCGGAAGGCATCCGGGAGAGCAACGTGCATAGTCGGAATTACATAGATGTACATAAATGTCATTTCTCAACGGCTCTTTCAATCTAAACTCTTATTATAATACTCACATTCATAAACCCATTGTGTATTGCCGTTTTGTAATTCTATGGAAACGTATAGTCAATTCTAAAGTCTATTAGATATATGCATAGGTGTATTTACTCTGATCCAAAAATGACTCTCCGCTTGAATCTATTTTCATTATAAACTATTACGCAACCGTTTGGCAAGCTTAAACACGTTCAGAGTTTTCATCAAGAAACTATTCTACACAGAAGTCGAGCGTTTTTTTAGTCCGCTTTGTTTCTTTCTTGTTTCAATTTCTTGATTTAATATAAAAAGGTCATTTTTATGTCTTCAAAGGGACTTCTGTTATAGTCGTGTAGGCTAATATGCTGTTTTTTTCTAGGACAGCCACGAATATGTTTTCTGTAACAAAAACACAGCGTAGTGAAATATTCATGCCAAAAAACTGGGTAAAATTTGGATTTTTTTTTCTTCATCTTGATGTTTCTGGTGCAATGTCCCGCTCACAGTATCTTTTGCCAAAATATCTCAGATATCCTCTTGTTTTACTAATCCTACTGGGAAAAGGAAAGCCGTGAAGGAAAAGGACAAAACAAAGTGTTTACCAGGGTGGGCTATTTTAGGAGATAAAAACTACGTAAATATGATATGCAAATATGAGGAAAAAAAGGCAAAATATAACACAAAATATGAGATTTTTTCGGTCAAAATATAGCATCTCAAAGCCGTTTTAAACAGTTTTTGCCAGCAAAATAGCCAAATATTTCTATTGCTTTGAAAAAATCAGAAAAATCTAATAAAAACAGAAAACATACTCGAAAAATCTTAGCACGTCACCGAGTATCGATGTTTCTTCAGGAAATTTTGTAGAATTTTTCGCAGAAAATAGCACATATTTTTGCAAATTTCTTGAATTTCATAGAAAAGGATAAAATTTTGCTCAAATATGATAAAAAATATGAAAAATATGAAATATGAGACGAAATGGTCGAAATATGAGATTTTAGGAAAAATATGAGACGCCGATTTCGTTTATTTTCACTTGATGCGATCATATTTTGCCCTATTTCAGTCAGGAATAATCTCAGGCAAAATATGAAATTTCCTAGAATAGCCCACTCTGGTGTTTACAAATGAAAGCCATGTTAGCAGATACGTATGATTTTTTCCTAGAGTATGAAAGCCGGAAATGCGTGGTATGATGGGAATTCTTTCTTCAGCAAAATCCCCAATAAGCAGATCAGCAAGTTTACCTTTCCAGCTCATAAACCGCCTCTGAGTTGTTGCTAAAATCGCGTGGGCATCATTTTCCTCCAACGTTGTATAAGACTTTCTCTAGCCTCATATACCCAAACGTCAAGATTATCTTGCTATTTGAATAACAGCAATACAGATAACATTCCTAACCAGCATAATCATTTTTAAAAAATAGCTTTCACCAAGCTGCTCCATATTTTTCACGCCTACAATTTATTTTCTTTCCTGTTTGGGGAAAAAATTCTACATCTCTCTCGACCCAACTATTTACACCAGTCATTAGCTAAACTCAACAAGATTTTATAATGCTTCCGTCCCCAAATCGCATTGGATTTGTGCGAGACCAACATTCCCCTTTGAATTTGCTCTTCCAATTACTTCTAACCAAGTTTAACATTTATGCAAACACCATTCCATGCATTTTCATTTGTCTCTTCCTCTTTACACTCTTATTAAGGACTCATTTGTCATTCTCAGCAGACAAAAGAGATAATAAAGTGTGCTAATTTAGAAAGTTTATCAAAAAGGCAGTTTAGATAGAGATCGTCTTTCTGTTTTTCTATCTTTTACCCTCTTTCTGCAAAGTTTCCCGATAAAAATACACATACGACGTAAGCATGGCAGACGTGACATCTTTTAAAGACAATAAAATGAGGAGTTCACGGCGAATGTATTTACTTGTAGTAAAAACAACATTTTTTCTGTTTGTTCTTCTCCTATCAAGTATTATCATTCCTGTCATTATTGGCGAAAGATTTGTTTGTACAAAACAACGTGTTTCTACTGTTATAATCTCTTCACATCTTTCCTACGCAAACTAGACACATTTTGGAGATGTCATTTTTAAAGGATTAACTAAGACAATTTGCAATTTTTTAGTGAAAAGTTTTACGTAGGAAGGAAACTGAGGAATCAAGTCATGATGATGCAAGTTGTAGTCTTTATAAATAGCTAGAAACATGTCTTCTATATATATATGCCAGAGTAACAATTTAAAAGTTGAAGTAGATCTCACCCCGTTACACATCGTAAGTTTCTTTATATTTTCTGCATAAAAAAGTACGTTAATGAAAGGAGGGTTTATTTTTTGAACAT
>VICI01000683.1:0-32293 GCA_019593645.1 Akabosia matsudoensis
GGAGCAGACACAGGATCATAAGAATCGTCCAAAGAGTCGCGTCGTTTTCGCTTGGACCACTCGTCCAGGTCTGCGTGGGGATTTTAGCGGGCGACCAAGTAGCCCGGGCCCCTGTTAAACGGCGTCGTTGTGTACCGCATGTCGACCAGAGTGAGAACCCCGTCGATAGACAGTTTAGGCCGAATGTACGCTGTTTGATAAACTTTGCAAATTTGCCAAGCTCTTCTTCAGAGATGTAGATCAACTTGCCACGATCGTCCATGACACCTGTTGAAAATCAAAACGTGAAACTCGACAAATTTTCTCGGTTTAAAAATATGGCTATAATGACTCAATACACCTGTGAATTGACCCTCCAATACAAAGTAAGTCAGACGGTCAATTGCATCTGGAACATTGAGACAAAAGTGGGTGAGTGTCTCTTCGAAAAGAATCACCTACATTGCCTGGTAAAATTAATATTCATCGTTGTAAAATTTGACTAGACCAAGGAAAAGGGAAGATGTACCAAAAAATGAAACAAGAAACTTTAACTGCACTTTCGTCTTCGCCTGCTTGTTTTTTTTATACTTAGTACAACATTTTCCCTATTGCTTGGCCAAGTCACAAATGATTCAGACAAGCATTCAGCCTCCGAAAACAAATTTGTACCGCCAACGTACCCTAACATATTCGATGAATTTTTCGATGAGTTTGACTTCATCCTCGTCCTCCTGGGCTTCACAACCTTCTCCCTCGACAGAAAACGTTTCTTTCATTTTCAAGTACTCCTCAAGTTTCCCGCAGCCGCTTCTCCTTCTCTACCTTGCGTTTCTCCAGATCGGCTTCATGTTGCTCACGCCTGAAGTCAAGAAATAAAAATGCGTAGAGTAGTTAAGATATCGCAAACCTTGTAAATTTGAAATGGCCCTATCCACCCCCGGCGATGGCGATAATTAGAGACTCCGGCGTTCTTTACAAGTTTTACTACGGTATTTAAAGTTAAACATGAACGACTAATTTCTTGCTTACAAATCCCGCACTTTTTCCTCGGCAGCTTGTTTCGCCTCCCTTTCCTCCCGAGCCCGTTCCTCTGCCTCTCGAGCCGCCATTTTTCCGCCTGGGCACTCTTTTTAGCACCTTGCTTCGGATCATTCAGCTTTTCATCTAACTCTTCATCCGAATACTGCGCCCTTTGACCTCTACCACGACCATCATCGCCATCAGACACAGAGTCATCTGCAACCCAATTAAAGCATAAAAATCCTTAACTCTTTCTTAACCTCAATTCAAATAAATTTCTATTCAGCTCACGAACCAGTTGATTCCTACGATTCCTGACCAGTCCAGCTCGTCGCCCACCCGCCGCCTGTCTCTGGTTCCTTACCGCACCTCCCTGACTGCCCTGAGGCTGTTCCACGCCGCCATCCCCTCTTCCGTACAACCTCGCCAGCCAGAAGATCAGCGCTCACACTTATTCTAAACGTCACTACAGCAAATCCAAAGCACTGCATAAACTCCTCCGTACTCACCTCCAAATCATCCACAGTTTTCTCCGACTTAGCCATCTTAAAGAAAAGGCAGAAACATTAAGGTTTTTTTTAATGCAAAACTCAACTACTAATCCGTCAACAATTACCAACTCCTAGATACCTTTTTATCTTGTCTCGTTCCGTTGTCTCAACTCCTTAAATAGCCTTGCAATTAGTCTCTTCTTTGAACAGTACTTGTCCTTGTCAACTTATTTTAACATTTAATCACATATCTCCAGGAGTAAATTTACTACACTACAGAAAATAAAATCAGTAATAACAAGCCATCAAAACTTTTAAAAAACGCTCAGGCCACTTTTAATGATTGTTTCATGTCAAGCACCAGCTCGACTCACCAATTGGACACATGGGCTCTACAGGCAAGCATCTGTTCCAATATGCTCTTGCGTTAGTGTAGAGAGTGAACTGCACCAAAACTTTGTTTGCTAGACAGCTGACAGTGTAGCTCTTGTGTGGTTGCTGTTAGCACAAGTGTGCGCCAGAGACGGTCAAGAATATGTGCCACTGGCATTTGAAGTGATTGCAATTCTTGTCGCCCATAACAGTTCCTTGTTTGGTTTACGTTTCAAAATGACAGTTCGTAAAGTAATAGCTTGTTGTAAAACAAAACTGATTTCCCCTGACGGTATCGCACGTGCTTGGCACTTGGAGGAGCGAAGTTTTTCAGTGTTTTCAAGAGTTCCTCGTCTTGTGTACACCCCAGAAAAAGATGGTGTCGTCCCAGGGAAAAACAGTCTTGCAAGGTTACCCAATCAGCCCAAGAGAAAGCATGAACCAGCCCATCATACGAAGGCGTCTGGAGAAATATTCAAGTAAATAATCCTTGTTTCGTCATACTAATTCTGTCGTATCGGCTACTAAATTGTCATTTTATTTTCGCAGGCGTACGATGGAAGAGATATTTGCGACAAAGAGTAAAAGGCACATTGCCGTTGAAGGGATGAGGCAAGTGGATGATGCAATTTCGTATGGACTCCATCCCAAAGTATTGTTCTTGTTGAAGGATCTCAAAAAAATTTCTGAGAATGTGGAGAAACTGGTGACCCAGCGATGTGGAGAAAGCCAGAGCTATGCTCAAGTTCAATCTCAGCTTCCAGAAGTACACAGGATTAGTTTGAAATCGATGAGAGAGTGGTCGGCTATGGATACTCCACCTGGAATTGTTGGTAGGATCAATTTATAATTAAATAAAAATTGAAAAAGGAATTAAATAAAAATTACAAGCATTTTGTCAAGATTCGTTTTTTGTTTAACCAAGGAATTTTTCAGAAACCTACGTCACCGGTTAGTCAAGTTCCAGTTGACAGAAGGGTGCCTTTGACAGTCGTTCTGGATAATATTCGTGAACCTGGAAATTTAGGATCAATTTTGCGTACTGCTGCAGGAATAGGCTGCCAAGTACTTTTATCTGAAGGTATGTTTGAATACAAACTTAATTTACGTCTACTTTTTTCGAGAAATCATGTCATAGATTTAACCCGTAGGCTGTGTGGACCCTTGGGAAACCAAGTGCTTGAGAGGTGGTAACGGAGCTCAGTTTCTGGTGCCAATGAGTACCCATATTGATCTGAACTACTTACACCAGTACTTACATATGCCTTGCTCAGAATATTTTGACAAGAAAGACGGAGTGTCAACTCAAAATGGAAATGGCATCGGCGTTTTTCTCGCAGACAGTGGGTCCGATACAAACAAGTTGGGCGTTCCCATAACCGATTACACCCATGGAGAATATTCAAACTACGAAGAAGTCGTGCTTATTCTTGGCGGCGAAACGACAGGGCTTAGCGATACCGTCACAAAAGCTGCAGTCGAGCTTATTCATTACTATCCAGCCGAGGTTAAACACGTTTCCCGCATAAGAATTCCGATGAACCTACCAATTGACAGTTTAAACGTTGCCAATGCCTTTGGGATTATAGGATATGAAATACTGCGCCAGTTTTCTAAATCAAAATTTACGTAGTAAAGCAAAAATAATTAATTTGCTTAGTATTCTTATTCTCTACAGAAAGTATGCGTCAAACCTCTAGTTCTGGCTGTTTCACAGCTAGTTATGGCTGTGTCACAGATTTTCAAATTAAGTTTTAATCATGAAAAAACGGTTGACCACGTATGAAATAATTTTCGTTACAAAGAGTAATTTCTAAAGATTAATTAGAAAAAATTTCCATAAAATTCCACGGTCAGATTTTGGAGATAAACCCTTACAAAAGTCTGGACCGCCATAACTAGCGGTTGTATAATTTGAAATTTTAACAAAATATAGGAATCAGCCATCATTACCGGTGAAAGCAGCCATAACTAGCGGTTTGGCGCATACTGACAGATACATATTGGATAGAATAATTATGTACGCGTTACTGGAAGTCAACAAAGTTGTGTCATATCCTAGTAGTGTTTCTCCATCCGTTGCTTCCGCATTATTTGAGACGACTGAACTTGCCTTGTTTGTCGGAGATCATTACAAGCTGAAAATCCATTTTACAACACCCGATAATCATTAATGAGTTGAGTCCCTTCAGCCGAGTTTTCGGACGGAAAGGTTTTTGCATTTTAATTATATAATTTATTCGGCGAAAAAGGCTATTAATCTGTTTTGTATAATCTCATGAAAATTATGTTTCCTCCCAGAATACCCGGGTGAGTATGAGGGAACAGGTTCAGCGTTTATGTTTTCGTGCGTTTGCTCCTCACAATCAATACGCAGTGACGTCTTTTTCTCTCAAAATGCATTTCATAGTTTATTACATTTATGAAAGGGAAAAGGAAAGGATAAAATACATACATACGCACGGCTTTCTCAACATTTTCTGTCTCTTCCTCTCTATCCCGCCCGTTGTTTTATTTTGGCATCATGGTATCCCTGGTATCCCATCCTTCTACCTCCGTACACATTCCTAACCGATTTTTTCCAGTAGGTGCAACATACCAAGTATCTGGGGGCTCGGACGCGTGCCACAATTGACACTTGGAACACAGTTGCCACATAAAATATCATGATGAGCACGATAACATCTGACACAATTATTTTCATGTTTTGTTGTCAAACTTTTCTCCAGCGGAAATGTTTACATTAGAAATTTATTCAATCAAAACTTACATTGTGTACCTATGGTATTGTGTGCGAGTAAACATATTGCTTTATTTGTAAATATTTTGATTTAAGTGTAAACCATAGAAAAAGGTATACAGAAGCCTTAGTCCGTCGTTGAAAGTGACAACATTTAAAAGACCAGTGCCTCTACGAGTATTTTTTAAGGGACTGGCCAATCAACAACCTTCGTAAACTTTTTTTAAATCTTTGATTTTTTATGTAGCCAATCAGGGCCCTTTATCAAATTTAGCCATGTTGACACCTTACAACGAAGGTTCAGTCTTCTTATATTATTATATTATATACCTTTTTCTATGGGTGTAAACAACTAGGTGTAAATACTTTGTTAAAAACTACTGGACGTAAATATTTTTCGGTTATGGCCGAACGTTTTCCATTAAATTCGTTGTTAGGTTTGGTTTCTTGCTTTTGCCAGGTTCGGTTGATTAATAATTCAGGTTTGGTGTAAACATTTTCATTGGGTGTAAGTGTAAACTTTGGTTACTAAATATTCATCTTTTGCAAAAAAGGGACTCGCACATATCTGGCGTTTCCATTATTTTGTACTACGTGTCTGAGGGCAAATTATATGTCAATGTCAATTATCTGGCAAATTGTCTTTGTGTCAAGTGTCGTAGTACCGTAAATGACTATACACTGGAGCATTGAGCAGGTGAAGTTTTTCCCCTGTCCAATCATAAGTAGAGGAGCGTGCAGAATATTTTTGTGTGGCAAAATAAATGGAAACACACCTACCATTCATTTTCCATAGACATTTCCCCGTAAAAAACATTAATTCTCTTCAAGACTTTGCCGGAACTTAGAGAGAAGAAGCGTCGGTATCAATATTTGAACGGCTTCTTATACAAGTCGTACCCACCAAGAGTTACACTTGAACTTTCTTTGAAAACCGCTATAGCCCCAAAATATCAATGCTTCAAGGTGGTTAGGCAATTTCAACACATCATTTACTTATCAAGACATCAAATGTTGTTGACCTATAGCCCCTGTTGAAATATCCCAGTTGAAGGGAATAAAGAAAAGACAAGCTCACCTGGAATCGAGATTATAATTCAAAACGGCTTTTCAAGGGTTTTGCCCTATTCGAAAATTAAATTTGAAATACTGATACATTCTATCAAAGGAAATCCCATTTCAGCCTTTCATACTGCTTCTCTCTCTCTCTCTCTCTCTCTCTCTCTCTCTCACTTTCTCTATCTCTCTCCTTCCATCTCTCCATTCCCAAATAGAAAATATAAAGAAAATGCTTTCACCCGAATTTTATTCAATAGCCAATTTTCTTTAGACTTTTTTTGTAACGATCCTCTCGCATCGCTTACTAGGAAAAAAATGGAAACAAAACAGACCTTAACCATTGCCCAACCTTTCGTCCCACTTGGAACTCCGAGCTCTTACAGACACACGGACTATTGTCTAACTCTCCGCGTCTGTCAGAGATGGCAGCGGTCAAAACTGCGGTCTGGTTATAAATGGCTAAAAACGGTTTATAATGGTCTGGTTAAAAACGTTTCAGACGACAAATTTGGCTTAAAATGGGCAAAAAAGAAAAAAATTAAATATTTCAATGAAAGCGATTCCAGACGTTAAGATTTTGAACTAAAATTGCCAACAGTTTACGCCACATTTAGCTTGTTTTAGAATTTTAATAAAATAATGAATTGTACGACTTGGACGCCATTGCCCCATCAAAATCGAAAAAACGTTTGTCACCATTTTTACCCGTTTTTAACCGAAAACCAGTTATCTGGTCTCCTTTCATTAAAAACCGCGGGTTTAGTCATCTCTGGTGTCTGTCGGTCTTTCGTTTGCGGTCACAGTAATTACACATGATGGAAAAAAGCTTGAAAAGATGTTTCCCTCCCAAAAAACGCTATATTTCTACCATAATGCTCCCATTTGAATTGTAAAGGTAGCACTGATATGGAAACCCATTTCCCCTCATTTTCGTCATTACTTTCTCCACCTTTTGTGCTTGCTAAATCTGGATGAGAAAATCGCTGTGCAAAGGGAAACCTTACATGTGTTCGCAGTCAACATTGTCTTCATTACAGATACAATTACATCGCAAAAACTATTCATGCTAATAGCTTCTTTATTGTAACAGTCTCAACAAAATTTTTGTTCCATCTACTGCGGTACTTTGTTTGTTAGTTAGCCCATTCGCTAATTTACTTCATGAAAAAATTTCATTTTTCTGTCCAAGCATATTCTTTTATTTTGCTGCGGTACAAACAGAAATACCGTAAATCCTCTTAGGATCGCCCCGACGAAAATTTGAAATTTCGCTCTTGATGCCCGGCAGTAAAAAGAGTCCCGGAGAAATTTGAAACGTTCCTTTTGATTTGCTTCAAGCTGTAGTAATATTCACTAAAAAGCTCAAATTTAATCTTTGTCGTCAATTTTAATCACGATTTTGCCCCAAACAGCTTGCTCTTCGTCGATTTTCTATGCTAAATGTACCCCCATCTCGTGCCTCTGCAAGTGGCTCTCGCTTCTTACTGTTAGAGGTACCTGGCGGTATCTAGAGACCCTGGGAAATTTCAAATTTCCCTCTTGACCCCGGCGTTATTTTGAGGTCAGCGATCTTTAGAGGATTTACGGTATGTACTCCAAATGTGTTGCGTTTAACATTTCTGCTCACATGTAATAACAAGGCGTGTTTTTTTCTTGCTTTTCCAGTGTGTTGGGAGAAATACTAGCAGAGAAAGTTTTCATTTGAGAGTCATAAAAATCTAAAGTTAACTATTGGCAATGAATAATAGTCTCAGTATGAATGCGATGAAAGCAAACAATTCCGTTCTAGCGTTTTTTTGTACGAAATCATCGCATCGCTGGGAATATGAGCTTTCTTTGATGCCTTTTCCTCCTTTTTCCAAAAAGAAACATGTATCTGAAATCAAAGCAGAGATTCCATTTATTGCTACAATGTATGCTGATAACACAAGTAGTGGGAAAGAATGTAACAAAACGTCGAGCCATTCCAAGTTTCATATTTTTCATTATGAAAAAAATTCATTCAAACATTCTAGAAATCCGGGAAGCGTTCCATTTAACCACTCAAAGTGTGTCTATATTTGGTGAATACGCACCAGAGGAATAGATAGAAAAAATCGAGTTTTCTCTCTTGTCAAGGATTAATTGATTTTCATTCCTGGCCTGAACAAAAACCCTCGAACATGTTCACCGATGACTGATGACATATGAATCAAATTAATTTTCTTTGCCAAAACTATCTGAATGATTAGTTGGATTTGTTCGCACTCTCACCGCGAAAAAGGGAAGGCTGTTTTCTTCCGAAAATGCTTTTAGAGACCTGCTCTCACAATAAAAATCGTTAGTTTCTACGTAATCTATGAGTTTCGAGCAAGCCATATCTGTAAATCCATACCATTCATCCCTATCTGAATGCATTGTTTATTACTATTATATATGCAACATGCAACATACGCAATATCGTAAAACGTCTTAAGAACGCCGGGGTATCCAAAGATCGCCGGTCTCTAAAGAACGACGTGGGTCAGGAGGGAAATTTGAAATTTCACCCGGGTCTCTAGAGAACTCCGGGTAGAATACGGGAATCAAGCTAAAATCGGCAATTATAAACATTTAGTCGCAGAAAATAACGAAAAACAAGGCCGGGAGAAAGAAATTGTTACTGAAATGTTTATTAACAAGTGAATTTAATCTATACTAATTGTAAGCTGAATTCTAGCAAATCAAAGTAAGATAGACCTAAAAATTAAAATTTCGCCGGGTCTCCATTAATCGCTGGGGCGGCCGAGAGGGAAGTTTCAATTTTTTCGCCGGGGGCGTTCTTTCGAAGTTTTACGGTATTAATCTTCAAAATACATATCTACCAGCCTGGTTCTCTTGACCGCTTCACTATGCGGAAGGCGTGAGAAGTAACAACGAAATATGGCAACGCTTCAAAGGCGAAATGAAAAGGATACACTCTCAAGTCACATATTTTTGTTTTCGTACAACAAGTTTGCTTTAAGACGCATATGCATGCAAAACGCCAATTACCTTACTAGCCATCTTGTTATTTTTAACGCAAAATATATGGAAACGCTTTTTTCGTAATAAATACCTTTCCATATTTATCTACACTGTTTGTCAAGGTGAAGCAAGACACAAAATTCCTGCTGGGATACAAAACACTACTACGCATAATTGTGCATCACTCACTCCCACAACTCAGAGGTTCGTTCACCGAAATTTCTTGGGTCCAACTCCTTCGTACGAAAAAAAATTCAATTAGTTTGATGATAGCCCTAAGAGAAGAATAATTATAATCTAACCCGGCCTCAAAGTGACAATTAGCTTGAAATTAATTCTATTAAAGCAAACCAAACATATAACTCACGGACTAGCCTGCTTTGAACTTTCTAACCCCAAGAAGTGATGTAAGACAAGTCTGATTACACATATTGGGAATAGCTCGTTGTGTCCAATGGCCGACATGAATACTCATCTTTTCAGAGAATAAAGTATCCTCATTTGATTACAATGTGTAAAAATGATATGAAAATGTGCAAGATGAATATTGTATGTAAATATGTTATGGGGAATATTCTGTCCGTTGCAACACGAAATACTAAAACAGCGAAAGCGTGTCATATATGTATTTAGTTTTTCGAAATCATCATTTTCCTTGTATCGTACTCCAACGAATAATTGTGGAACCTTTGCTTCATTAACTTTGTACTAAGGAAGTGTAATTGAATTGAGGAGAGCGAAATGGAGACATATTACCCCAGTCTCTAAACGAAGTTTCTTTTTGTACCCTGGGTTACATAATACTTATTCAGTACTAGGGTTTTTCATTAGGTTCCAGAATGCTTCATAAAATTCAACGTAATTTTGACCTAGTCGAAGAAACTTCATCAAAAACCTAGGAACCTAATGAAGTTCGCTATGTCCTTACAGGGCAATAAATAAATGAGCAATTCATGTATATATATAACGATAATTACGCAATTTATTTTCAATTTAGATTTCAATTCAATTTCAGCAAAATGAGTAGTCGAAAAGTTTTGTATGCGGGGATTCGAAGTTGTATGTGGGAAACATCGAACGACTGCAATAAAAGTCAGATCAAATACTCATCATCGAGGAATCAGTTATGAAGTTCCTGGGAATCTTGTGAAGTTTCTGTGCGCTGACTGAATAGCAGACACATAAATGACGATCTAAAAGCGTAACTTCCGTTCCTTAGTCCAATATAAAAATGGTACAAATAGATCGATATGAGAATTCGTTGAGTTTGCTCAAGGGATGGTATTGATTAGCTTACGTAATTGCGCAACGTTTGTCTATTCATTTCTGTTAGAAGCAAAACGCAAATATGCGTGTAAGTGAACTTTTCAAATAAAAAAAAGTTACCAAACATTGTCTCCCTAATTAGGTAGTGTATTGTAGTGGTGGGCCAATATCAATGAGAAAAATCAATATAACAGAAAAATAACAACGTTTTATTGTTATAACGAAATTGAGTGTAGGAAGAAACAAAACGGTTTTTCTATTTCAAACAATGTTTGATAAAAATCAAACGACAATACGGCCCATAGAACGAGAAATTATGTGGCTTTTAAACAGGAATGGACACAATGGGACATTGAGTCAATTTGCTTTGCATTTCAAAAGAGCAAACTGAACAGAAATATCTACAACTTGACGGGTGGTCATCTTTATTCTTCTCCTTTGCATCAATTTAGCCAATCATGTAGAGAGTGAGAGAGAGAAAAAAACCTGATTCAGCTCGTAGATGTTGTCAAAGAACAGCCGAAATAGAGTTGCTGCAAAACAATTTAATTAGAAAATCATGCGCGAAGGAAAAATGGTCCCTCTTGACCAACTAAATGCTCTGATTACCGAATCATCAAATTTGTAACAGAAGAACTTGCTAGCCTAGGATGCAAATCAAATTAGAACTAAACGCGTATGCATTTTATACTACCAGACATTTTTATGTTGTTTTCATACATAATCTTATCAATTTAAATTAAGAACTTCTCTCGAATTTCCATTCCTTCACGTAAATGTTCCTTCGTTTCTTCACTCGCTAATCGCTCACTTTTACACGTGAAAATTACTGATTGCATATCCATAAATGAATACAATTTACATAAACGTTAATAGATGACGGTATTTCGTGAATGCATAAAAACTCAACGAAAGACCTTCCTTTCAGTTGTTTTCCTTTTTAAATCTAGCAAACTGCAATCCATTTTATTTCATAGAGACCTCGTTGCATAGTGTACTTTAAACTGCCACTCTCATCTTCTGATGCACTAATAAGCTCATTTGGGATTTCGTTGGACTCGTTTTATCCACTTGTCATCCTTCTGTTGTTGTTTTTTTTCTCTTGGTGCTTTTCTAATATACTAGAACGATAATGATAGCACAAACCCCCTATTAATTTACTTCTCCTCGTGTCAGTTGTTGAAGCATGATGCCAGCATAATCTAGCGGTGCTCGTCCCTTAGAAAACATTAATGAAAAGGGAGACAGACCACTGACAAGATAATGTATTATCAAAACTGACTCTTCCTCTTTTCTTCTTTTGATTAGAGATTTTATGTATTCGTTATCTCTAAGGATTGACGAGCAATGTCCTTTCAAAGAAGTCACAAATAAGGTGGACTGTATTTTATTTTTATTTTGTGTGTGTGTGTGTGTGTGTGTACAAGGTGGTTTCATTGTTCCGTTCTGGTGCTTATCATCCTTTGGGATCATGCATCTCATTACCATAGTGCAACCAACACAACTTTTTTGTGTTGTATTGTCCAGATCTACTCACGCTCAAGCTCAAAAGCTCGCATCACGTTGTGGGATGCAGATCGTGATTAGTTTCTTTGCTGCTGGTACAGCATTACTATTGTTTCCAAATATCTTTGACATTTTAGTACTGGAAGTTTTGGTATGCACAGAAGAAACAACAACGAATTCTACACCTATTCTTCCTGTTTGCTACGTAAATCCAGTTCACCACGACCCAAACTTCCTTACTCCTATTTCATCCTGCCATCGTATTTTTTTTATAAGGCACATCTTTTATTTTAATTTTCATCCATGACCACACCTCTTTTTTTCCTTTTGCCCCTATTAGCACGGCTGCCCAGCAAGCTTGTTTTCTTTGATAGGTAAAGACTTGGAGAAGTTTGCTTTTGTTTGTGCTGTTCACAAGTAACTACAAAACCTCTCAGGTGTTGTGCTTTGGATGCACCCCTTAGCACGAAGCACCAATATGTCAAAGATATTTGGGAACAATAGTACGCATGAGATTTACAGTACATCTTGCAGATCATAAAAGATTTTCTCTGGTCATTCTCTTTCAAGATGAAACATGTATGAAAGAGTAATCCGGGCGATAATGAATTTCTGATTCCTTCACAAACAAAACGTTTGTATAAACGTAAAATATTAGATGTTTTCTTAGAGTGTGTATACCCTCCAGTATACCGCGAGGATTGTATCCAGTTGAAACCTTACTAACCTTTTAAACCTGCAGGGATGATGATGAAGGAAAATACGAGTATGTGCAAAGCAGATTTTATGCCTCATCACTAAAATATTATTTTGCCTACGGCTGTAGTATTGCTTATCCTATTTTTTTTGATAGCCCAAGGCCTTCTTTTCCTTTTGACCGGGTGTCTTGCATTTTTTTTATTCTTCGCAGCTAGCTGAAAACAAGATTTAAAAAAGGATTTCCTCATTTTAAGGATCAACAAGACAAAGCCGTTTCGTCTTGTAGTATTTTATGGTTATCTATTTTGAAAAGAAAAAAACCCTGACAATAATAACATTATCCACTCATGTGTAATGTGTTACCACATGGTCTGTTAAGAGGAGATACATGTTTTTTTTCAGGTTCAACATGCCTACCTATTATGATTATTGGCTGACTCTTAAAAAAGGACAAAACAGACGAAAGATGAAACGGTTATAGTAACAAAACAAAAAAAGAGAGAGAATATCTCACATGAAAAAAAACCAGGGGGCTCTCTTATTTTCTTTCTTCGATTCAGATCCACCATAATAATAACAATATCTTTTTGGGAGAAGAGATTGCTTGTGTGTTACATCCACCTCTCGTCTCCGATATGAAGTCGCGTTCTCCCAGTTAAACGTATTTTATCGTCTTGTTTCTAAGGGAAGGGGAAATGAGGAAGGCATGCAAGTTTCTTTTTTTTTTTTTTTTTCGTTCTTCGACTGTTTGCTTCTTCCAACTATTTTCTTATGCAATGGCATTGAGTTCTTCCTTCCAACTTTTTTTGATGACTTTGCTTCAGATGGAAAAGAGAAAAAAAGTAGTTGTGGGAGATAGAGAGGACATTGTTATGCAAGGCTATATGTACACAGCGACAAAAAACGTTTTTCGGAGTTTTTTTACAAACCGGACCCGAGAAAAAAAAAAACTTTCTATGAGTTTTGTACATAATATGGGTTGTATATACACACGCTCATAAGTTTAACATACGGGCCATTCAAGAAATAAATAGAAGAAGGAAAAAAACAGGAGAAACGAATAGATGGGGGGAAAGGAATAGAGTTGATGGAGAAAATAGATATAAGATATAATATATCCTTAGATTTTTTTATGTTCAGGACAACCACCATTGCTGTATTGGCACTGCTACCACAGTCGAAAAGAAGAAAAAAAACTATGCTAGTAGATTTCTTCCACGGAAAAAAATGTTACTTCCAGCGAAACAGGGAAAAAAACTGTAAATGGATGTGTGCATGCATTTCTATAAATGATGGTGTACTACTATGGCCGGTATAGAAGGAGAAGGAAACGCATTATATATATTAAAAGATGTAGAAACAAACGAGCAAGCAGGCAAGCTCGGTGGGTCGGTTGTATTGCATGGTTCACTATTCGGTTGTTGGGTGTTTAGCTTTCGTTTTTGGAAAAACTTTGTTCGCTTTTGTAGATTTTGAATGAGACTCATGGAGAGACACACAATGTGTTTGAAAGGGCCAAGCTACCACGTTATCATCCTTTTGCAAGAGAGAAACTCAAACGGAGAAGTTTTTTTTGGAGACGTAAGTATACCAAGTAACATAACTATTGCTTTTCTGTTCCTTGTGGAGAAAAAGGAAGAAGAAAAACCCCATCGTGGCTCTGGCTCTTCTGCTAAAGCGCTGCTGTTCCATCTATACTGCAACATTTGAAGAAGAGAAATATAAAAAAGTCTATAGTAAAACCCATACAATTCAGATATTCAGTGTTTACTACAATGTTCTTACTATGGCTGTCTTTTGACTAAGAGAAGAGAAATGATGGCGAGTCTGAAAGCAAACGGTTCGACTACTATGCCTGCCACTTTTGACTGCTCTCTCTCTCTCACATAGAAAAAACCTCTAACATTCTCTCATGGTATTAGGTTTTTCGTTGCAATCGCCGTTTCTAGGATAGCTATACAATCAGGTCTGCTTGTCCCTCAGTTCACTTGCATGCATCACTTGAAACTTGCAAGTTTCGGGATTCAGTAGTATGGGTTTGAGGAAAGAATCACTCGACGAGTTTAGTTGTTTGTGGGATGTCTGTTGCTCTACGCGGATCCTACTCATGCTCTCTTATCCTCACGGAAACTTCTCTGTGAAGGGGAAAAATGTGCACGATTGACTGGCTCAAAGAAAATCAGTTTGGAAATATGAAGAAAAAATGATTTGAGGATTTTCTTCTGAAAAGTGGTTTGATAAGTTGTTCAGTGCAACTGGAATATGTGTTGTTGTGAGTTTTGCTTTAATATTCAAGGAAGCAAAAAAAATAATAGAAAGAAGGCTGCCTACACGAAAAGCTAAAAACACAACGTTAACTTGAAGTAATATTATTAAATGTTGATCATGGAGTGAATGATTTTGTGAAAAATATTTGCTTCTGGCAACATCGGAGAGTTATTTGTAAGTTTGGTGCTTTTTTACCATACAACAGGAGGAATTCTTGTGTTTAGAAAAGTAAATATCTGTTCATGTACTCACATGGCAAATGTCAAGTGTGAGAAGTGTAATCACTTTGTTTGATAGAGAATTCAACATCATTGAAATAACCCTTCCGATAAATTATAAGGCGTGCTTTGAAGCCGCCATGGATATCGAAACTGGAAAATCATTAAGTGAAGACGGCAGAGTTTTTAAAACTGAGAATTCAGGCTGAAACAATTGAGTGAGTGCTTGTTTACATATAACTAAATTTGATGTTTAACTGATAGGGCAACAATATACGGTGAAGTTAAAACGGATTCGTAGCATACCAGAACAAAGAGACAGACAAGATTTTTATCATAAATGCCCTTAAGTGAAGACCACGCTTCAAAGTAATCAAGGAAAGATGGCACCATGGAAAAGGATGACAGACACTTGGTAAATCAGCAAAACGTGACCAATTGTAACTCTTCCTTAATCGCATCCCTTTTTATTTGCAAACAAACGAACCCAAAGCGGAGGTTTATATTACTGAGAAGAGCTATCCACTGGTTTAATGGTGGTCACAATGAGTTTTCATGCTTATTTGAAAACAACAGTTCCACGCTTTTAGCATTCCTGAGAAATAGAGCCTAAACTAGGCATATATACTTTCTCGCAGAAATGTAAAACAAAGTTTACTGCTTTGAATGAGTTGTTATTTTCAAGTGTGGTAAAGGGTGTATGTAATGGCATCTATGTAGGTTTCATATTACATGACAGCGTATTGCGTTTCGCCTATTCGTATGGAAAATCTATAAAACCTACAAAGCAACAATCCCATTCATGCGCCTTTTTTCCGTAAGCAATGTCAGTTTTTCTCTATCGCATAAAAATGAACGAAAATATAAAACGCAACGATCAACATGTCACGTGTAACTAAATATGGATTCGTTTCCCAAAATCGACGATTTATAAGCATTTTTTTCCTTGTCTCGCCTTTACACTTGCACTTGTTACGTTTCCACGATTTTTAAAAACTCATTCAGATCAAGATTCTTAGCGTAGATTTGTTCCCGATGAAATATGAATGTTTCCTACAAACCCCGCGTATTACAGATTTACAGTTATAACGAAGGTGAGGTACATAAGGTGGGCATTTACGAAAGATAGTTGGGTAATATAGAGAAAGCATATTTGTAGAGTCTTGTGCTCGAATGAGAAAATGAAATGTCGCGAAAGGGTAATTGAATTATAGGTATAGAACTGCAATTACGATCACGTTTGAAAATATCTGCTAGTAAAAATGGAAAGGATCCAATGGATTTGCATGTAAATTTGGATTTGGAATTTTATTCATTTTCTATCCGTCTTGAGAGCTCTTTTTTTATGAAACCAATCATGTTACATTTTAGTTTGTGCAATTCTTTTCAGCATCTAATTTATGGCCTGCATGAAAAATCCTGCGTGCTCATCATCATCTTCTAAACATACTTTTCATGCGTTTTATTATTTACTTTAGAAGATAGGATTTTAGACGTAGAGACAAATGTATGTTAATACTTTAATATTTACTCAAACTGAATTCAAACTGTATTTTGGTTAGTGAAATTTGGCTATACTGGCATGTAAAAACGTGCAGAAAGTAATCAACCAAAAACTTGAATGTACCCTCTGAACTTTTTCCTCTCAATATTTAGTGACGACATTACAATATATTATCGAAAGTTTGTATATGTATGTAGCTTTCAATAAATAACGGTACCAATTCAAAGAAATAATACAAATTTCTGTTGATACATGAAATGATTTAGAATTCCCGGTAAAGCTCACAACGCTGTAACATAATTTTGTTTACTGGCTTAGAATTTGTGTTCCCAAGCTTGTTGCAAAACAGACGAACTGTGAACTACTTGCCATTGGATTCGCGCATGGTCTGAACGATTATTTTTATTACATCTTTTCTTCTTTTTACAGATACGATCATCAAAGTGGAAGCTGTCATCAGACACGTAAAACCGTTTTGGCATTTCCCAAGCTGTCACAAAATTGGTGTTTTCTCCTTAAAACTGCTGCATGTCAACCGTCTTTTATGTAATATTACTAATTTGAGCGGTGGAAATAGTACTTAAAAATGAGAATGAAAAGTGCAAGTGTGAGTTTCGATGGACCTGAATCGTCACTTTTCTACGAAGCAAGCAGAAGGAGCTGTTTAACCAAGCCAGAGAGTTTCTTTAAGAAGAGGGCCGAACCAAATGTCGCTGTACTAGATCGTTTGCTCTGGTCTATTTTCAGAAACAATTAAACTCGCATTAACTCTCGCTTCAAACCATCTCCAGTGTGAGCAGGGAAAAACCGTATGTGTTTGGGACACAGAAAACATTTACATAACATATCAATATCCGTGAATATCTAGGGAAGAAACTAGATTAGGACGAAAGTCAAAATGGGAAAAGTACTACGAAGATCCGCGGGTGGTGGTGGCTGTGACAGTGGTGAATTGTCATTAGTGTCGTTTACATACCGCGCCTATCTTTTTTGGATTTGGACTGTCCTCATAATTGGTGAGTAATCATTATTCACTTTCTTCTCCTTTATTCAGATTCGTCTTTCAAGTTTAATACACATCCGTACAAAGCTCTTTTAAATGTAACGAACACACATTCTTTCATCGCACATCTTTAAACATTAAATGCTTTTTTAAATTTTTCGGCATTATTATTTTTTCCTCTTTTATCTATTCATCTGAACGAGGTCTGACGTACAATGATTTAACCGTGTTGACGTGCTTCTAGCAAAACTACATGTGTAGACGCATGCGCCCAACACCTACATTTACGCACAGTATTTTTTTAATGTGTCACATCCGTACAAATTTCCATTAAAGCCAACTGTAAACGAAACCAATTTGTATGGCTTCTTTCCCTTTTATCGTCTTACTCCTTTTCAAACCTGCTTTAGGTGCAACTACCACCAGATATTTCGTTCATTATCTGCTCGCCCACGATGTTTTCTTAAATCCGGCGATTTCTATATTTTCTCCCTTGACAACGTTATCAGCGACGAGAATTTGTATTATTGCATTAGAAATCTTGGGGAAAAAGGTCAAAAAGGTCTTTGAAATTAGTGTTGGGTGTATTTTTTGATTGATTGAAACAATTGATTGATATCAAAATGTATATTTATCTCGCGATACAGACCATGGACAACAGTTGACAAAAATTCTATTCAGATGTTTTTTGCTTATTTAACACAATGACCTTGCATGCCACCTGAATCAGTAGTGTTGAGAAAGAGAAACACACGCACAGAGAAAGACATGCTACAGTTTGCATGCATCAAGAACGCGGCAATCAATACAGGAATGGTGAAAATCTGCATATAAAATAACGCCAATTATCGGCGCATGGATCTGGGTCGGACTGAGGAAAGCAGGTTTTGAATATAAACAAAGTAGCAATTAAGCCTTAGACCGATATGTTTTCTGTAAATAATTGCAGAAAGACATGCACTTGTGGATTTACTTCAGAATCGAACAATTGTACATTACAAATCATCTCAAACTGACGGACGGAATAGATTGACACGTTATGCTGTCCTTGGAGCCAAAGAAAACAGCTCAAGAAATTAAAATCGTTGCAAAAATATGCTATGCTTTAGGAACCAGGCGTTTTAAGCAGATGTATGGAGATGTCCTAAACCACTGAGTTGCATGCATAAGCTTTATTAAATTTTCACAAAAATTACTATGCATATAAATATCTATATAAATGAGTATGTTCATATATATATATATATTATATAAACTCAATTCGAATAGAAATATCGTGGTTGACACAGCTTTTAGTCAGGCCAATTACAACTCGTGAAAGCCGTTTCTCTTGAACACGCACACGTTTCAGCTGCATGGTGTATCACGCTTTTAATGGTTTTTATTGTAATTCAAACAAAAGATTTGCTTATGCTTTAGCCTACCGCAAATTAGTGTTATAGTATAGGATTCTTATCAATAAATGCCAGGGTCCTATTTAAAAATCTATACTATAAGCCCAGTTCCTTGGGACCTTTTTTAGTGCAATTACACGATAATAACATGAAAAAACGATAATAACAGTTTTATGGTTATATTATAGATACAAAGACAGTTAGTAGTAAAAGCTGGAGTATAAAAGTACTTAGCACCATGTTGTATTCTGCTACAGAATAAAGCATTTTACTACTTGCAAATCATGCATACAATGTTGATTGTAGAAAAAGCTTATTACCTTTTCGAAAGATCGCATTATGAGTTCCTATGGCGTAATTTATAACATATTTCAAGTACCCACCAAGCAGGATTTATGAGGAAAAGTATTTTAGGTATGTAATGAGAATGACGAATCTCCATTATTATGAAGTTAGAGCTGCTTCATAAGATTATTGATTCTACCCCTGCCCGTTTGTTATCTTTTGAAATCATTCCCGCCTCAATCTGAAGACCTAAACTTTTGTGCATTGGATCACGGTTTTAAAATTACTTGATTGAGAGTAATGGTACGATTCCTAATTGTAAATCATGGAAGCTAAAAATTTTACCACTCTTTATGTTATTCAGCAGCAATCACACAGTCTGTTTTAGAGCAGGTAAGGAAGGGTGTTTGGAAATCGAACTATTTCTTCAAGCGGCCAGTTTACAGAAGATGATTTTAATTTGGTATCGTTGAATGGACTCTCTGTGTGAAAGACAGATCTTGTACTGATTCCTGAGATTGACGATGGTGATACGAGCTTGCACAATTTTAAAATGGCACGATTAAAACACTATTTAAGTGATCGATGGTATAAGACGTAGAGTTTGTGGCTCTGTTGCTTGAAAGTTTGAACAAGAAAGAGTTGAGAATGAGGAAATTGAACGAAAAGAAGGTTTAGTTTGGTTTGCTAGGTAAAATGAATAAAAGGAACAATAAATGTCAATGATAACTTGTCCACAACAGTTGATTTACATCGAATTCCAATTTTAAATTGGAAAAAATAAAATTCGTGATACATGATATCTGAAATCGCTTTCACTACTTCTTGAGTCTGCACAACCGCACTGTAGACATGAGTAAGAAGCTCAGTTCATGACGTTTCGGCATGCTGAGAAAGTTGACGGTATATCTCTAGCAAAAAATCTATTTACTGGGGCGAGTGTGAGGACTTGTGTAATTCGATTTTTGAACGCCTGTTAAAACTGTTTGTTCACGTTGGTATAGTAAGTATAATTTTTGTTTTAAAATTTAGCTCTAAGTATAAGTTACTAGTACATAATATAAATACATATGTATATCTATTGCTGTGGAGTGCATGCGAATGTATGTTGAATTGGATCAAAAGAGGTTTTTTCTCTAAAACTATTATAATGAAGGAGAATGAGAATGCGAACAAGTGGAATTATTGACTACCTAAATGCCAAAAATTTAAGGGACGCGGGTACAATATCGGGTTTGTTTCCGTTCAGTCAACTAATGTTACACAAAGAAAGAGCATGAGATAGAGCTGGTTCATCGTAAGTAAGTTTTCAAACTATACAAAATCTCGCTTAGTAGAAAATAGTAGGAGGATATTTCGCACTACCGTTTTTCCGCTCTGGCAAGATTTTTTGAGGATTTTTAATAAAGATGGGATAACAATATTGTGAAGTTGTAATGAATTCACACTAAAATTATACATTTATGCAAATCCTGGCACGTTCTTCGGATTCCTGTCAATTGTTGTTTTTGAAAGCAAACGTGATCCATGCGATATACGCCCCATTTCCAGTCTTTAGACGATGCGTTTGTAAAATTGGTTTTGTAGACATGTATATGCATATGCAAACTATTACGCAGTTAATGTAGGCATCATAATTCCCTCAATTTATTGCACAAAGACGAATGTTATTCCAGTTATTTGGATGTGTGGTTTCTCGTCCGTAATTTTGCACATACAACACAAGTCCGACGTGCTGTAGGAATATGATGGCCGTGCCAAGAATGTTTAATGAAATGATGTGCAAATCGCTACCACGAAGTAATCTTGTTTCATACTCTAATTTGTTATAAAATTACATTGGGCCTTTCAAACGGTTTGCACAGACAACGGGTTGAACCTGCATTTTCTAAACAAATCGAACTACGTTTAATTTTGCCAAGTAAAAAATTTAATAAAAAAAATATCAATGAGCGGATAGGAAGAAATTGATAAATTGATAGGCAAATTGGCGCACACAACTTTATACCTCATATTTGGCATCTGGTCATCAGTGTTTTAATGTCTTTGTTCACCTTATCGTCCATTAGCTGTAAAACTTGTCGTTTTAGCCCTAAACAAAAACCATTTTTCGTCGTGAAAACGGAATAAAGTAAATCATTTTTATATGCTAATTTGCCATCTGTAAAGTAGGACGTACATTGTTAATATGCTAAAAATTCATGAGGAAAATGTAGTGGAAACTATTCGTGGTATTTAATGCTGCTGTAATGAACTAAAAGACCAATTTGTTCTGCAAATTCAAAGGGTTTTTGTCAGACAACTTGAAGATCGTTGGCATACAGATTCACAGATTCGATGATCAACTAAACCTTTTGCAAACAATTCTCAACACTCGTCAGTCGGCTTCGGGTTGCTTCTGTGTTAATTTGTTCTATACCATACTTACTACATAGAGCTATTACAATTAAAAGAGGATGTTTCCTGAAGACTGTTCAGAGAAATATCCGACGTCGACTTGACAATAGTAGTTATTTAGGAAAAAAGAATGTCACCAGTCACCAGGGAGAACAGTTCTTGTTCTGTAATCTTTGTTGCATGAAAATTCGCCGTACCATTAGCTATTCTCCTGACCCTTTGGTTAACAAGCAATGAATTTCCTGCTTGACAGCATTTCAATATCCTTCGTTTCACTAAGGAATGTTAGATAAACATTTTCCTGGGTTGATTGCCGTGCTACTCTCGCTCTCATGAGAAAAGAAATGTGTTGTTATTCAAAATATTCAAATGTAAAATACATGAGTTCTGCTTCTGTCCTCTGCAACAAATTGACAAGTTTGTAACGACTTATCTGAAGCAGTTTTAGAAGATAATGTATACTTGTAAGTTCCTGATTAGTCCAACTGAAAAGAGTCATGAGTATAATTCTCCGTCGTACTCAAAAAGTTGAAGTCGTTTTTGTTGTTCGAAAATGCTGCTTGTATAGTATCAGATGAATTAGAATTACAAGATAAGACTAAAACAAGTACCTACAAAATAAAAATGCCCTGGCTAGTCAACCGGATTAGCATCCACGACATTATTGTTACTAATTACCTTTGGTCTTTCGCAAATATGAATACTAGTCCGACTCGAACTGATTGCAAGAGAGTTTCCGTGCCTGAAAAGAAACAGCACGCGAATTAATATATGACATGATCAAAATGAGTGCTTTTGAGCTTGTGTGTATCTTCTCTCGCTCTCCCGAAAGTCCTTCGAGTATACAATTAGGATACATCTGCAAAAGATGTGGGGATCCAGCAGCTAGTCGCATAACTTAGGTTCTATGTAACCACATGAGGACTTGTGTGCATTGTTGTGTATATTTTGTTCTGCCATTCTATTTGGTTAAGGTTTGTGATGATGCATACAGCGAAGGAAATGAACAAGATAAAGTAGTGTGACCAACAACAAAACTAGAATTCCATGTAAACTTTGTGAGTATACTGCAAGACATAAAATGTGAATAGAACCAGGGTATAATAATGAGGAAAAAATGGTTTATTCCATTTCGGCTGTAAAGAGTTGTGTGTGTTGGGAGATATACATATTTCATATTATAATTATTATTATGACGTAGCGAAAGGAAAGTAAGTTATCGAAATAGTTCCTGTGCCTTTTTGAGACAAAGTAGGAAGTTTTGCGTTTTGCGTTATGACATTTCGGTATGTTGCTGAGGCATGTTGTTGTCTACCGAGGACTGTAGTCAGGGCTCCGAGGAAAACTGATAAGCTTTTATTGCATAGGTTCAGGTTTTGTATATGAGTATCTAGTTGATTCCCGTCCAAGTTTTTTTCTCCATTGTGTTAGTTTCGATGAGTGTATCCTCCCGGGATCCCTGAAAAGTGAAGTAATATTTTCACTAAGTTGCAAATATGTACATTCGCCGGGGTTTACAGCAATGTTTATTTTCTCTGCATTTGTTTTGTAAGAAACATGCACGTCTGAATTTTCTTCCATAGTTGGTAGTTGTTTGAATTGAAATACAACCTGATTTAGTGTTTGCCTTAAAACAATAACAAAGTTCATGTCACACTGTTCAGTACATGGTGAGCTTGCAATTCCTAAGCATTATGTATACGTGCACCCGCATTCTAACGAAAGCTGCTGCAAGAATGTGCATTTTTACATACTAACATAAACAAACATTTACCAAATCAATACTCATGTAGGAGTTTTTTAATGCGAATGGAACTTGTAATGGATTAACATTTTAAAAGTTTTTGTGTTAAAGAAAACAGTTTCAGTTGCTAAAATATATTGTGAAATCATAAGCCATGAGGGCAAATACCATTCATTGAAATCTTTGATGTTGTTGTTCATATGATAGATGATAAATGTGATTGAAGTTGTGTGGGCACATTTTCACTTGGTAAAGGCGGAAGAGAGTTTTAGAAAGAGTAAGAAGGGAATGCTTTCTATGAAGCTTTGCTGTAACAAGTTATTCTTTGAGACGGGGTTTTTTGTAATTCAGCTATCATAGGCCTACATCACGTTTCAGAGTTTTTTGTAACCATAGGAAGCCTTCCGTGGAATGCAATCATTTGCTGCGAGACATTTCACACATGATTAAAATTTATTGGTACAATAGAATGCCCTAATTAATCTTTATTGGATGACTCATCCAGACAGTGAACAGTCTTGGTGTGCTGTAAAACGTTGGATTGGAAATGAAAAATCTCTAAGCTGTTCGGAATGAATAAAAACAGATACTCTAATAGTTTTCTCGCTAATAAAGAATTTGGGAACTACCAAGTGGGCAAAAACTTTATCAGTGCTGAAAATACTTATCATTAATGTGTTTTTCATCAGATTACGCCAACAACTTGTAGGGGGTCTCTCTCATGACAAAACTTGTAAATTCATACGCTAATCCAAAAATCTGTTAGCGTTTGAAATACTGAAGATTAGATCAAGATGAGGTTATCTATTACTAATCCTAATCTTGATAGGTTTTTGACCATGGGCCAGTAAACGTGCTAGCATCTACATAATATTATCCCAACTAAATCAGTCCAAACAACGTTTTGTATTCTTGTAGCGTGTTACATGAGTTGTTTTGACAAAACAAAAAAGGGATGTAGGATGTTTTCAAAGGTTCATTCATTCATCATCGATTATCATGGTCATCATTAATTTCTACCTAAAAACCGATAAATCCTGTAGGGATGATCGTCGTACCACAACTTGGATTATTATTTTTCCAGCACTCGGTCCAAAACGCACCTTTTCAGATTCAAATAATGTAATAACATAGTCGACAAAAAAGATCATTATGAAGGGAGAAAGGGTACCATACGCAAGTTCTCCACATTATCGCTTAGTTTCATGGAGCTGGGTCAGCAAAACTCATCAACAGAAGGGGTGTATAAGTAGAAAAAGAAGTTCGACACGAGAGTTGGAGTGGGATAAAACTAGAGGCATATCATTACGTGATATTGTGTAGAATGTGGCCATCTGAGCCACTTCTTTCTTGTCGACACCACTGGGTGCAGTTCTCCAAGTGTTTAGTCATAAGAACCCATGAACGCACGCACAATGGCAATGACTAATGATAATGAAAAAGGAACTGAGATCTGTTACACGACTCATTCAGACTTTTCGAGTTTTTATACGAAAGTTAATGGCTATGGGTTTAGGAAAGGCCCAGATAAAATGGGTTGTAGGGTGAGGAGCTTTTGATTCTGAAAAAAATGGATCGAAAATTTGATTTCAAATTCGTTTCCCTTTCCTAAACTTCATCGACAGTGTTTTTGACGATGGTTTACACATTTTCACAGACTACATTACAGATAGGCAAGGGAGTAGTGTAACTTTTCTGTGGATAATCTGACAAGTTTCCTGCTTAGTGATCCATCAAGCAAACAAAACTCCCCAACACTTGAAATCCCTTCGGAATTACACAAATTGTATCGAAAAACTGTAAATATTGGGTTATATTTTATTCAGACAGTAGAAAATTCGGAGTAAGTGGAATCCCAGTGATAAGGAAATGCTAAGGAAAGTTGTTTTTTACCTCGCACCACTACCCAACACATAAATGTCATGAGTTCTGCGTTAGAGCTACAACCAGCATCTAAGATTCTATTCCGAAGTTTGGTATTTGCTATTGCCAATCTGATCTTGAAGGTGGAAAATTGCTTGGCGATCTGGCTTTTGTATTAGTAGCTATATAAACCTGTTTATTCATTTTGTATTGGTATAACTATAATGGCGTCATCCAGCCAACGGGACCAGTGGCCATGGCAGTGAAAGAAAACCTACACTCTGACCATGTCTTTCCGTCAGTCAGCGACCAGCTAATGCAGATACATTGTACATGACTTCATGAATAATATATTAGATTGATCTAGAATCCTTTTACTGCTGTCTCCATGTCGCTAACGATGTTTGCAAACATGTCTTGCCACAGTTGCCCTCAGCTCGAGTATTTCTCTACACAAACATACCATTAAGTGCTAAGTTTAGATACATAGCTCCTTCTGTAGAATGCTTCACTGTAATTTCGCTGTGGAAACTTCGTTTAAAATTTTCGTTCTGGCATAATTGTCTCCTGAACCACTTTGGTGGGCTCTTATCACTGTTCTTGGATGAAACACAGTCTTAAGTGAACAACTGTTTTTCTTTCTTCGATTTTAGGTGGCACTACCACATACATATCTATAACTGTCAGCTCTGAAGCTCACTTGGAATTACTCTGTTATATTTTGACATATGATTTACAAAATGGATTATAGCTTAAACCGATTGCATTTAGTACGCATAAAAGTTCGTTCAAACAAAGAAAATGACAAATTCCACAGTTGAAAACAGGGCTACATGGTACAACGCAACGCAGACGCTTTCTGCAAATCGAAGTCCGTACTGGTGTAACTGAACATAAAGACAATCATTGCACAGAACTCTGTTCTGCGCGATTCCTTAAATAAAGTATGAAATTAGTTTCTGCAGATACAATACCAAAAATGCGAATAAAAGGATTTTCACTTAGAAAAACAGTTATTCGTTAAAAACATACAAAAACAACATTCAGAGGACTCAGAGGAAACAAAAATTGTTTTCTATGTCGTAGTAAAGGACTCACTGCCTATAATATGTCGTCAGAATCATAGTTTTACGTAGTATTTTGCGGTTCACTGGGGCCTGACGAGTTTGAATGCTCTTCCTGTTGTGATATCATTTTCTGAATGGATGGTGATTGTTTTGAAGTAAATATGTAGATTCCGAAATTATTATTGTAAATCTCAATTCTTCCAGTGGGAAACACATAAGGATCCGAAGATGGAGCAGAACCTTAGTACCGCGACAAAGCTGAAGCACTGTGTGACAGTCGTTTACGTCTGTTGACAGCTACCAACAGACACAAAATTAAATGACACGGCAAAGGCAAACACAACGAAACAGAACGGCTCATTTTTAAAGATCGAGAGAAAAGAAAGAAAATGCACGTTGGAATGTGTTGGATGTGACCGTTGGTGTGTTAAAATGGAAATCATTCTCATTCCGTGCTGATAGAAGAGTTTCCTTGTAGTCTCTCCCGCTCACTTGCGGTATAGCAAACATAATGCAGCGCAGCGAAGATATAAAAAAATCTAAATGGGAGTGATATTTTGGTTGGAGGCATCGACGGCTGGCTGCTTTACGGTTTTGATTACACCTTCCACCTTTTTTCCTCACAAACGCTTCATATCAATCTAAATTTCCAAACTTTCCTTTCAGATCTCAGTCACCACACGATGCCAGCTGTTATCTAATCGGAAATTCTAAAAGTGCCAGATCCATATCTGTGAATTCCATTTCGAGATTCGATGACATATTTTGTGTACATAACCATTTGGCAATACTTTGTGCACAAAAAAATTGTCTCAGTATGGAAGCTATGCGAATCCTCTCAGAATATGTAGAATTCTGTATGCAAATTTTTAAAAAACTTGTTTCAAGTTTTACCGTGCTTGGATCTTGTAAATTACAATTAATAGGACGGCTTAACAGTCCATTAAATTTGAAATTTCTTTGAAACTCTTTACAGTCGCAGACAGCTAACGATCATTAGCACATGTCTGAAGCACTCTTTTCGCAAATAAATGTCTAGTTCTATATTAAACCATGACACTATAATATGTGCAAGGATTTCGCTTGCGACTAGATCGTTAAGCTCAAGGAAATGTACTATCACGCGGCTTTTTTCCCCTGAAAGCACTAAGCGTCAGTTTCCATGGCCTTCATTCGTCATTGAGGATAGTATTTCCTTTTGTTTTTATGTGTTTTACACAGTTTGGAGTTGGGCTAGTTTTCGTGTACGTTATTAGTTATGGCAGGGATTTTCTAGATGCTTTACGAGTTTCAGATATTTTCAAACTCTTGAACACGTTCATAGTTGATACTGCCATTCATCAAATCACTTGGGGGTTCGATGTTTGATAAATTGACAGATAAGCTGAGCTGGGGTCTTCAACAAGCTCATTTGTAACGTCGCATGGCATGACAACACGATACACTCGATTAAAGAATACTTTCACAGAGAAATTGTAGGTTGCATACGAACAGTTTGTGCCGTGATGTTAACTTGCATTCCTACGACGATACTCGGTACTAAAATATTCTTATTTTTGCATTTGAGAAAGGCATCATATTTTGTTTGCAATATGTATTTCTGAAAAAGCTTAAACGGGCACAGCGTGGAGCCTCCTATCTTCATTATAGCAAATGGCGAGGATGTCTGAACAGAAGCATACTAAAGGTCTGTTTTAGTTCCACTAGAGCACCAGCTCTCCATGCACACATTTTATGCTTTCTTATGCGGTAATGGAGCTGGAGATTATGGCATGGAAAAAAGAGGAAATGCTACTCGAGTGTTATACTCTACTACTTATAATCGCACCTTTATAATCGCGTGGAGAAACTCAAAATACGGACCCATGCATGTATAACGCTTTTAAAACACTCTTAAAACCTTCAAAAGAGAAAGGAATGAAGAACATGCCTCTCGACTAGATTCTCATCATGCTTGTCTCTCTTTGCGACAAAGCAGACAATTTCGTAAAAGTCAATGGAGAGTATATCCCCTAGTTTTGCGGTGGTATGAATACGAATTTCACAAGGCAGGACATTTTGATCTTCATATCTATCAAAGGATACACGAATGTCAGTATAATCACACAGCTCATCTATAAGTTCGAAAGAGCTACTCGGTTTCGTTATAAAACAATAAAGAACAAAATATTACATACTGTCAGTTGCAAGTTACTGTTTTTCCTGACATTCTACACGTCATTCGTTTATCTGTGAAATATGTGGAAACGAGAATTCGCGTTTGATGTTCAGTGTCGTTTTAGCGAGGACGGTTGAACTGTTGAGGAGAACAGAGCACGGCAAAGCGGGGTTTTGTGTATTAGAAGTGACAGGAAGTAGAAGGAATGAGTTGATGTGGTGGCGAGTATGGACTACAAATATCTTGAAAATGTGTCCAAATGTTATCTTCCTTTTTCCGCATTCAGCATGTCTAAAGCCGTTACAGAGAGAGGGCTCACCACTCCCATTTCAAAGAGAAAGAAGCCGGGAGAAGAGTCACTCGAGAGAGTATCGCTTGGACGTGGGTATTTACATTTTGCATTTTAGTACCGTTGATACATCATTCAATTCAACCTGTCTTTCTTCTGACTATAAAAATGCAAATATGGTGGAAACCTAGACTCCTGTGAGGCAACACAGACGGAGACTAAAAACAAGTCTCTTTAAGGCGCTTACTGTGGAGTCATACCAAGGCACTGGGAACGACATAAATCCGTTCTCCAGAAGCCAAACTCAACTGAACATTATGAAAATTTTATGGGAAAAAATATTTGATCGTGCAACTGTTCCTGGTAAATAAAAGCCTGAAAATATATACGCTTACATGGAAACTCTGCTCTGCAAAACTTTGAGTGTAAAAAACCTAAATTATATTAAGCATAAAGATAGCGATAAATGGAAAACCATAAAAATTATCCTCTCAAATGCCCTAAAAATTCACAAACTTATACTTATATACAGTTTCGTTTGCCATTTTCTGACGCGACGCTAAAACGCGCCTCCAATACGGCTATTAGTTAATCGAAATTTCATTTAGTTCACAGACATAAACATTGTTCTTCAAGGTTTCTAGACGAGCTTCTTGAATCTAAAACTTATGCTCCTGCAACCCCGCAACATATTCAAAATTCTAATAGTGTAAAACTAATAGTTTTTGTTTCAAATCAAGAAAAGTAAACTCCAAAAAGTCCTGAGCCACTTTGCACTGTACTCAACTTTGCCATGAACGGTTTCTTGAGATAGCGAAAAAGAAATCCGAGTTGCGATACTGTAAATTGTCACTACAGTAGGAAAATCAGGGATGGGATCGGATACTTTGTACTCCTTGCATTTACGATAAGGAACCATTTGGGCGAAAAGATGTGTCAGTCTAGTTCTCTTTAAAATATAAAAATACGGTAAAGTCCCAGTCCCGATGCCACCATTATTTTACTACTTTACTTGTTTTCTTCATGCCTACTTCTTATCACTTTTGCATAGTAAAAGTATTTTTCTCTACATCTTTTCATATCAATTTTTGTCTGCAAACAAAAAAATAAACTTTTGTTTTGGTATGAAAATGCTTTCTTCTGCTTTCAGAGCTATTACCATGTTTTTCTACTTGCAAATTACGTTGCACAATAAACAAGTAAACAAAGAAGTCGAACTGAGGCGTTTTCATTTCCATCAAGTGAAAGCAAGAAAGATATGTTGGTTGACTCTATAAGGAGTGTGCGTGTAAAGCAATATTTATATGTTTTTGTCTGATGTACACCAGTAGTGGTTCGTTCGTGTGTAGTTCCCAGATCTGTGGAAACGATTTTTCTCTCATGGAGCCAATTTTCCCCCCGTTTCTTTTGGTAGCTTTCTTTTCTCTCTTAGCCGTTACCACAATACAGAATGAGCAAACTAAATAACAATGGCAGCAGCAGTGTATTATGAGCTTCAGCGCTACCACTTATTCTGCCACCAACACTGCTCAAAATCTTGCGTTTTCCGTGCAAAGAAAAAAACATACTTATCGGGAGCAGACATCGGTAGTTTTCCATTTCATTTACGAAAATTCACTACCACTCCCAGCTTCCTTTTTCTTCCTCCGTCTTATTATTTTTCACCAACGTGTGTCTGTAACAAGTGAAATGTTAAGGAGTTACTAGGATATATTGGAGGATCAATATAGCTACTTGGATATGCAAGCTACAAATGGTTTCAGTGTCCCTTCCACAGATTTATTTTAAATATATTGAACGCTGCCTGTACTACAAACTGTTGTTGTCTGGAATCTAAATTTGATGCAAAAAGTAAGATCGGAAAATCTGTCTGCACCTCACTAGGTACTATGCAAGTGAACCGAGATTCGGTTTGTTTCTTAGTGTGTAAATAAATATTTACAAAGTTTCAATTTAATTTTGCTCTTAAGCTAAGAAACATACACCCTCACGTCTGTACCTTGTTCTCAACCCGAATACTCTCTGTTTAGAATGTTGCGTTCTGAGAAAACAAAATAGAAATAGGCTTTTCCGGGATTGACTTTATTGTATTATTAACAAATGACAAAGGCGTAGTATTCTGCTTGAATAAGTTTAAGAGGAACGTGGTTGGAGCACTTAGCGTCAGGACAGCTATGCTGGATGCAGTACCATATCCAAGCGTTTGTCATTTTGGCTGCTACAAACTTGAGATCAAAAAAATAAATTTATCCATGTTAAACTTTTTATTTTATGCAAAAGGCGATTTTTAGGCTTAAGTTAAACTTTGATCAGAAAAATTATAATGCGGGGTCAATATTTAATAGTCTAGTGGCAAGCATGAGGAAGATTTTGGAAAAAGTAAGATTCCGTCAGCATGTTTTGCAGTTACTGAAACAAATACAAGTCTGCATGCACTGTGGTTAACGTGTATTTGTAACGGACACAACAGAATTGGACAACAAACCTAAATGAAGCTACCACACGATGGTTGTGTTAGTGAAGCATGTGCGGCGAGTGTATTTATTTCTCGTCAAAACGGCGGTTTTGTTTTTCATCGATACATGCATTATAGATCAAGTTAAAGAAGGTAGATGAATGCAACGTTGTTATAAACCATATTTGATAGGAGTACGAGCCCACCACAGCAGCCACCAGCACCGCCAATCTAATCAACTTTTTAGTGAGTTAATGAACTCATTCAATTTGCTTGTTCTAAATCAAGCAAGAAGTTTTCTTTTCCTGAAGTATACCCACAGCGGCTAGTGTGTTTGCCAGTAAATTGTGGGGACAGGACTTGCGTGAAAGACCGTTCGCTCTTTGCCCTTGACTCCTCATTGTCGTGACAATCTGCAGGCGTTTCCCGCAAAATAAACATATTATTGAGTTGATAATTATAAGAGAATTCCAACATCTGAGGTTTCCGTTTGCTAATAATATTAAACCTAGTCGCTACTTTCCAAGTAACGTTGAAGTGGTAATCACAGAAGAATAGATATCAAAAGACGCACTGAGTACGTTGACAGCGTATAATATAGTTATGTATTTCTTTTTGTAGGAGCTCTATTACCGCATTGTACAATTGAAACGGACAAGGAACAGTTTAGAAAGCCCTTTTTACTTTTCCGATCTCCTCATTTTACGAGACACTTTGAGTACAATAGAAAGGCGAACAGGTTATGGATGTGTATATTGTGCTCAATGAACGTGATTTGCATTATCATCAAATGAAATTGATATTTATTCTAGCAGACTCACAAACCCTTTGTGTAAACTGGAACTGCTATGTTAAATGAGGAAGCTAAAAATTATGTTACGCTCTAACGGACCTAGATATCTCGTTAACCATTGTACTAAACATCTACAAAGGCATGTTCCTTCATAATGCTTTATCTGGATGAACGACGTCTTTCTACAACATCCCTAGGAAAATTGTACTCGTCTTCTCCCAAGTTCAATGGATTATTTAGCTTTTGGCACACAATAAGTGTATAGAAGACACAAAAATACATAAAATTGGGTAGTATGAACACATAAAACTCTCATCTTTCTACTACATACATCAATCACTACATCGCTTTCTTTATGCTTGCTTCATTTCAGGTTCCATTAAAGCGAGCAAAGAGAATTTTGTTCAGAGAAGAAAATGAGCAGCAACGTAGAAAAAGAGGTGAAGTATGCAGGAAGTTCCAGAAGTAGTTACACGATGTAATATTCCAATTTTTTTCTATTCAATTCCTTAACTTTCTTTGAGAATAAGGTTATTGAAACTTCAAGTTTTTTTTTAAATGCAACAACTTCTTTGCTCTTATCTTCAATTTAATGCATGTACCTGAGTTGACTCTGGGGTTCCATTGACGTATAATATGACTTAAACGAACTTGGTGCTGATAGAACTGTTCGAATTCATTTAAACAGTAGCAGAACGAATAGGATCATTTGTTAGGTATTTTCAAAATAACTAT
>VICI01000684.1:0-32282 GCA_019593645.1 Akabosia matsudoensis
TTCAAGATCAAGAGTACAGAATTATGATAGTGACCGAGTCTGGTCTTATGTAACGTGTCAGGTTGCATCGCATAGCGATGCAACGTGATACGTCACTTATATAACATGCTGGCTGTGACACCACCGAAGTTTTTCAGATCTTCTTTTCCTGAACTACCGGCGAGACTTAACGAATTTCCAGGTCAGTTCTTCAGATTTTCCTTCATAGCCTTTCAACAAAATTACTTGTCCATTTCATTGAAAAATTACAAGGCTGGATCAAATCGTGTAAAAAATTGCTGGTAAAGCAAAATCGTAAAGGACCAGACCAAGTCATTGCAGCTATTCTACTTGTCTCTCAAAATAACAGTGTGCCAGATGTCCCATGGTAGCCTCTCCTTCGATCTGTTTCTGGACTGCATGAAAGCATGGTACTGTTGTTGAGTTGTAATATTGCAACGAGAGTAGTGTCACACTATGCCAGTGCAAATCACAAAAAATATCAACAATCTTTGGGGGATACGATTGGAATTACATGGAACTGTATATTTTTTGTTTTGTTATTATATATAGCTAGTTGTGCACACAGAACCAAAATTTATGCGATAGATGTTCTGTCGCACAGAGGAAAAAACTCAGTATCATCCGACATGTTCTCTAACCAGAACTGAAATCCGAAAGGGAAGTAATGTCTAGAGAATACGAATAGCTTTAAAGACCACTGAAAATGCATGATTTTGAAAAAATAATAACACTAGTAACGGAGCGGAACACCTTGAAAAATATAGGCCACTATAGAATTTTACCGTGTTCTCCCGCTTTCACTTTCACTCAATATTCTCATCTGATCAGCTTACTAAAAAGCGTTAAGCCACCAGAATTACACAATGGATTTCATCCTCTTTTCATATGTACATGCGTCCTCCTTCTTTTTTTCGTTCACATGCTTCATGGAAAGTGAGTACTTTCACATCTTTCTGGTCTAAACAAAAAGCCGTATTGTTGTAATATTTTTTTTTAGCTCGGGTAATGTACATACGTTACGTGATGGCACTGCAACAATAAGCAAGTATCAGGTCATCTGCCACCAGCATATTACTATTTTTCTAAGTCCCTGTTGAGAACACCAATAACTATGACTAGAGCATAACAAACCATTTTCTCTTTAGGAGAAAATACAAGCCAAACCACCCTGACAACTTGCGAAACATATGTAGAGAGAAAAGTAGGATAAAGAGGGAACATAGAAAGGAGGAAAAGAAAGAGTTTTTTCGTCTCTCACTTCACTCACTCCACATGACACTCGAGCAAAGGTATGAAGCATATTAGGTATGTGCAAGTACTTGCTTATAAACCTGCACGTACTTCCTTTTCTCGGTTGTTATTTCAAACACTCATCTTTGGAAAAAAACACGAGCAATGAAAGGGTTGAGAAAAAGAAGTAAGAAAAAAGGTAAATGAGAAAGAGAGTGAGAGAAAAAAAACGCCAAAAGAAAAGGGAAAGCGAGATGAGGACGTTTCTTCTTTTGTCTCGTCTAATGGGCCCCATGACACGAATTTATACTGGGCCGAAGCAACAACAAGACTCTGCACACAAACGCCTTCCTCGAAATACTCCATTTTCAGCTTTACATGTTGAGTGTTTTTAAAGAGGAAAGTTGAAACCGTGAAAAAGTCTCATTGCGCCCTCATTGCCTTGACTAGGGACGCTGCATTCACTTTCATTACATTAAAGTCTCTACCTTGGAAACCAGCTAAAATTGTTAAATATAGGCAGTTCAATTTTTAGGTCAAGCTACTATTTCACAAGTGGCTCTAGCAGATACACTCGTTAAATATGATGCTATGCATGGTGAAAATTCACTATATGCAAGAGGCACGTGTACTTTCTCCATAAAAAATACTTCCTAGCTGTTACCTTTTTATGTTCAATTTAACCAACTAGTTTCGTACGATCTACATACCCTACAAAATGGCGCCACGGAAATATAACTACTTTTGCGGCCAACCATTTCACTTTCTCCTGCAATTAATTAAGTTAGCTGGAAGAAGACGCAAAACTAAACTATGTTATTAAACAACTCGGTATTTTCCTCCTACGATCATAAACCATGTACTTCCCAAGGACAGTATGTTTACAACATATAACAACAGCCACCACCTGGAAGTTGTATTGTACATAAAATATATCTAATTACATATTCTCGCATCTATCATTGTCGTGATTAATTTATTGTCGCTTGTACATAGTATATAAATTCCAAGTATTCCGTCATTCTGTCACAAACTTGTCACTTCAAGGTAGTGATAAATTCTCATAATAGATCTTCATGTTGTTACCAATTTACCTACAACATTTCATCAAAGCACGTCATACGACGTAATACATAATAGAAAAACATTATCAAACAAAAAAATATACAGATTTTTAAAAGCACCTGCTTCAGTTGTTTAGTAAATATTTATCAGCGAAAAGTTTTTTACACTGAAAGGCTTCGCCTGCCTACATTATCAGCAAAGCTTGCCTAGTTATCAAAGCAATCAGGACGAAAAAATCTCTTTTGCTGTCACCCACACACTCGACGGCTGTTTGAGTAGCATTCTTTTGTCATAAGTTCTCATTATTTTATTATAAGCTTGTAGTAAACAAGCACTAAAATGGTTCACAAAAGAACCCCGTAAGAGGCATCATTTTTAGTATAAACAAGCTCAAGAGAAATTTTGGATACTGCAATTTATCTTCTCGTCGCATCACAGAGAAAAAGGTGGTCCAATTAATAATTTTCCGGAATGGCTTCGTACATTATGTACCTACTAAGGGACTCTATTGAAATACACGTTTTTATTGTTGAGTTGAAGATCTGTTATCAAAAAGCTTTTCCATCAAAAAACTTTGATTCTTTTAACTCATTTTATCCATGATGTAACAAGCTGACAAGTGCTTTTCATGACAATAACGACTTGTCACCCTTCATATCTTTTCTCAAAATAATTATCGACAAAAAGCCGTCACTTTCGCTCTTTCTTCTCGCCGATACAAGCGTACTGTTCACGAAATGTACAGGCTCACAAAAAAGGACAACTTTCTATATAAATATTTGATACTGTAAAAGATTTTCCAAGCAGATTTCTCTCTGTCTAACAAAAACTGGTTTTCCCAATAAGATACCACATACTACACTATTTTCCAGTTCTAAGAAAAAAGTTTCAGCATATGAAATTAATTAACATGAGGGGAATTAGAAGCTGCTAACACGTGCTTCTCTCTTCCCCTGCCTTAAAATGGGTTGTGTACTGAAACTAGTAAATTTTCCTATCTGTACCATAATCAGAGAGAGTTTTTAATGGAACTCCTTCTCAGCCATGTAGAACGAACACTTTCACCAACAAAAGCACAGACAAAACTCGTACTCGAATGGCAAGAGCATTCCCTCCCTCCAAAGGAAACAAGATTGGAAGAAAAACGCAAACAGGGAAGAGAACGAAATGAGAAATTCAATATTGACATTAATTACGATCCCTAATTAATTAGTTTGGTCTTGCAGCAATACTCCATCTTCCTGTTTTAGTTGTATGCAGCATACCGAATAACCCTAATCTTGCAACCAATCCGTAACTAAACTAGATTGCAAGGCTACAAACCTACTTTACACCGCTCCAATTTATTGCTAACACACTTTTCTATTGATCTTGTAAACTATTGTTACTACTCATCATCATGTTTTTGATTGCCTACAAATAATGATTACATTTTCTTCGTCTTATTTTTGCAGGAGTGGAGCCTTTGAAGAACGTTCAAATCACGGTTCCAGCAGCAGTTCCCATTCATACCGACGTTCCCCTTACCTGTCTCTACGACTTGGACCACGGGGAGTCGTTATACACTGTGAAATGGTACCTGGAAGGAGAGGAGTTTTACAGATACATCCCGAAAGAAATTCCACCCATTCAAACCTTTACAACGATGGGGATAGATGTTGATGTGAGTGCTTGTGAAACTGCAAGTTTATTGAGATTTATGGATTTCTAATGGGCATTAAATTGTGTAATCTGTGAACAGAACAGTATTTTTTTACTGAGAAAAAAATCGTATAACCATATTTCAGATATCTAAATCGGACGAACACAAGGTGATGCTAAGATCCGTCCGCCACGAGCAGACAGGTCATTACAAATGTGAGGTGTCAGCAGACGCTCCCGAATTTGAAACTGATGTGGTCTCAGCTCAAATGACTGTAGTAGGTGAGTATCCAAGAAATAGTTAGAAAGAGGCTAATTAAAGTTTACTTTGAATATCTCAAATCTGACGGCTTTCACCATGTCGTAATCATCGAAAATGAGTGAAGTTTGGAAACATTATCTGCATGTCAGTCTTGTTTCGTTTTGGGTTTTCTTCCCCTGATCGCACTGATAAGCGAAAACAATGTAAAGAGTGACACTACTGTGAGCAACATTGAAAAAAGCTGAGGGGAGAGTGTTCACGAAACAGACACGAAAGGAAGTTGAAAATATATTGAAAGTGAACAAAGAGTGAAGGCAAAAATGCTGATATACCAACTGGCGTCACGTTGGTTGACACGAATTGTAATGAATAAGAGCTGATAAGAAATGACTAGTCTTGCAAGAAAATTATGGAGTGTATTTAAAAATTTATGTTGGATATTTTTTTGGAAATAGTATCAATTTGGTGAATAGGATTCTAATTTTTTTATACATCCCTGTGAAAGGCTAGATTTTCCTGGAAAGGCGAATGTGAATATCGGTGTGTAAAAACAACATTTTTCCAAGAGTGGAATTGAATACGATCGTGAAAAGCAAGTCATAAAAGCATTATTAGAATATTTTCTCTTGTTACTATCATCATTACCGCGAGGACATTTTGCACTGTTAGCAACTTTCTCCACCTCCGCGCACATCGCGAAAAATAATTTTATTGTCGTAAAGTTTAAAGGTAGAGACCCGAGGAAGGTTCTCTTCTTTATCGGTCTCATCTTCGGGCTCAGGTTTCGCAAGATTAGCCCAAAAAAGAGAAAGTGTGAAAGAGAAAAGAGACGGAAGTTAATGTCAGAGGAGGAAGCATTTTGACATCATATTTCGAGGAGCCCTTCTTGTAAACCCTATATTTCAAGAAAACAAGGATATAACGAACTGTTAACAGTCTCATTTTCTCCTCCACCTTCTCAGCTCGAAAAATAAACTTTCCTTTTTGAGATCTGTTGTAAATGTGTCTCCATTCTGCGAACAAGAAGAAAGATGAGCAAACTCAATGAACATTATTGAACACTAAGCGAGCATGAAAGAAAATTCTAGTCAGCACTACGGAGCAGCTTGTGAGTTTAACAGGCTAAAAAAATCAGACAATTTTTACCTAACCACTTTCATCTCGCATAATACATTCTGTCGGATTTTCATCTTGTCATAACTTACAGCGTTAAGCTAAGTATTTGAACATACACAGAGAGAATAACAAAAATATATGAAGACTCAAAGACTGATACTCAAATATCAACCAGCTTTTGCGCAAACCCAGGCAAACGTGCATGACGGTAGGTCATTAATGGAAAAAGCCTAGTTTGTTGACGATGATAAAAGAAATCTGGCTTTCTCCGGTAAAGGACTAGACTTCTCTATGCATCTTTTTTTGGTAGGTAAGGCTGTTTTGTGTCCAAGAAGATACTGAAAATACTTAGTGTCAAGTTACCACTCTGTTATCCTACAGGGTTTATTACTTGACGCGTGTTCTTGTATTTATAAGACTATAAATTTACTGAACCATGTCGTTTTTTTATGAAAATTGACAAGACTATCAAGCCAGGATTTTTTCCAGCTTTCGTGGTGGATAGTGTCGTCGTATGTTCTTGCTTTTTGCTTCGCTTTTTCCTTAGTAATACATCATCTCAAATATCGACCTTTGCTTCTGTAGTTGACACTAACAGACAATATTTTCTCAGGGAAAGAATAATGTTCAGAGCTGTCGAATCCTGAATGTCCCATTGGTAGTTTTTAAGCGTATGTAACCACTAAGGGCGAGCTTTCCGACAGAATAAATAACATCAGGAAAAGTGCATCTTTTTTTAAAGTCAGCAAGCTACTGCATACTAAAGAGGTCTTCATTTTTCGACGGTCGTAACTCATCCACAAAAAAATCTCCTAAGATAAAGTAAGTTAACAAAATTGTACCGTATAAAAAAATTATCGTTAAACTTTCCCTGTACAAAAAAGAACAACGTCGGAAGGAGTTTTGGAATGCACTTTTAGAGCTATAAAAAATAGTTATCCACACTGGCTCCATTCTGTCTTGACTGTATTGTTGCAATATTAATAAACTATAGTACCCCAATTGCCAATAAACGGGCATGGTGAAAGTTTGCAAATGAAATAGTACAACGATTTTTTCATGTTTATCCTATCAACTCTCGTAATCTACGAATTCATTTGTATGTCGAATTTGCAAACTTAAGATAGCTTATTGCCAATAACTTTTGCTTACCCAAGTGAAATTATATGGGTAACTGCAAGTGGTCTGAATGTGTAGCAAGTTTTCGATCATAGACATCCTGGCGATATATTTTTTGTTCTAACAAGAAAATGTGGTTCTGTTGCTGTGTAATACGTTAAAATATTCATGCAGACGAAAAGTGCACTAGGCTGAGGAGTTTGAGCCTTGCGGTAGAGCAGCAGGCCAGGAAGGCATGCACATTAATCTGAATGATGTTGTAGCTCGTTTATTATCATTCTCTATTATTATTCAATCCTGCATCATTATGATAGTCTTCCATTATACTGAAACGTATGTGATATGCCTATACTCAGACAGGGATGTATTGTGGTGGGCTGCTCATGTAGTCAACGCTTTTAATGCTTTCTACTCGATAGGAAAGGAAAAAGTTCTCAAGCATTTTATCTCTAGGAGCACCACTAACAGTCAGATTTATTTGCTGCCGAAATGGTTGAGGAAGCAGCTCCACATAAAGAAAATCTTCCAGATATTACAACAATTGCTTGCGAGAGCCTTTGAGAGAAAGTCAGCTACACAGGATAAACATACGGAAGAAAGATGAAAATGTGTTAAATGTGCATTATATTGAGGGGAAGAGAGCGATGGTTTTGTTATTGTTGTTACTTAAATTTATTGAAGAGTCTAAACCGCTTCTTGCATCACTTTTCCTCTTCAAGGAAACCAGCATAAAAAACAAAATAGTAAAAGTAGCTGCTTGGAAATGAAATATTGGATGTACAGAGCGCAGTGCATTTAGTGCAATAATTTTGCTGATGATTGAGTACTTTATATTTTAAAGTGCTTTCACCCCGGAGCTAGTTTCATGCTAACGAAAACGATGCTATTTAACTCGTTCGTGTAAGTTTTTTTTCGTACAGAATAAACAAAGAATTACGAGATGAAGCATAAAAACGCTTGCGTTGAGTATTTAAGGATCTGCAAGATTAGACACACGACATAATAAACACGAGTGAAAGTAAAAACAACCATTTTATTATTCGTTTTTAACTGGTTGTACCTCTACATCCTATATTTGTCCATAAACTTGTGAACTTTTTCTTTCTCCTTTTGATGTTGATAAACTTTCACCTCCTCTGCTACTGCCTTTCATTGTTATACTGTGTACAATACAATACCAAAGTATTTTCCGTTACTGCTCTATAACTAAAACGCAATGGGTCCAACCTAGTGTTGGGTTAGAAAATGTACGCACTGGATTCTGTTTACTGTTCCTTGCCTATTCGGGTTTTTTATAGCATGCACAGCATACAGATTTATGGTTGAGTGAATAGCTGTGAAAACATTTTTTTAGTAGGAGAAAATATCAAAGATATATGGAACTAGCTGTGGAGGAAAAGAAGATTGAGCGAGTAAAAAACCCTTCTTCTGCTATTATTATTATTATTACAACACCAATCGAAAATTTACACTGTTTGAAGGCAATCAAGTAATACATATATGAGTATACAAGGATATGGGTGTACTATACGCCTCTTCAACAATTTTTACTAGCAATAATCGCAAGTGCTTTTTCACATCATTCTTTTAAGTTTAAGAGGAAATCGAGATTTTACTCCAGCTTCACCAGCTGAAACGAAACAACATGGTAGATCCACTTGAAATTGATTTGCTCGTAGGATCAGTAAAGTACAACTAGTCCTGTTTTTTTTCATTCGACTATAACATAACTGCCACTCTTTAAGTGAAAGGTTTATTGCCACAAAGGGGAAAAAATGTTATCGCGCTTTCTCCTTTACATTAAACACAACTTTACTGCGACATATCTAGTTACTTCAGGCTACTATGCTGTTTGGCACAGTTCCGTTGCATTTTTTTGGTAAATAGGATTCGCAAAAAAAGTTCTCTGGCGCTTGCAACTGTAAATAATATAATTTGGAAAGCGAAATTGTAACGCACTACAAAAGACGCATGAAGATTTTTAAGGACAATTTAGCACAGTCCTGACTGAGCATATATTTGACGACTTGGACGAGACTATATGATACACCTTATCGTCACTTATAATTTGCATAGGTATTCAATGAGTTGAGTTGACTGATAATGCATATCTTTTTAAACTCGACCTAGTTCCCGCAAAATACGAAAAATATGTTTATTTTCGTCTGTGCCATAAGCATATATGTGCCCCCTGCTATAGCATGTGCTGTAGTAATTGGAATGAAAGTGATTAGGAATCCAAACAACATGCAATAAACGTTTAGGTGCACATTAAAACGAAATTTTGAAGAGGCTAGTGGAAGGCAAGGATAAACTACATGTGCTGTAGTAATTGGAATGAAAGTGATTAGGTATCCAAACAACATGCAATAAACGTTTAGGTGCACATTAAAACGAAATTTTGAAGAGGCTAGTGGAAGGCAAGGATAAACTTTCTCAAGATTCATTCGCGAATGTGCTTCCCCGGAGTCATATTGTGTTTTTTGCAGTAAAACTGAGCTAGCACGAGGAAAATTAAAACCTTGAATTTCTCACATTAATTGTTTTGTAGGATGGCTATTAGAAGAAGTATAATTTGGACCAGCTATGTATGATTAACAACTACTTCTATTTCAATAAGATGTTCGAGTTGATGAAATTAGTGTCTGAAATTGCACACTTTTAATGGCCGATCCGTTCCCATTTTCGAACCAAGTGTGTACTGAAAGAGAGTTATTGGAGCATAAAACCACGCTAATGTCAATATAAAGATAAAAATGAATGTTTGTATCGTTATAAAAATGGCGTTTCGTTAGTGCTCGCAAATGGGAAGAAAACAGCAGGCGGATTTAATTACCTGATTTTGCACACCGATTAGCTTTCGCTACGTGAAGTAACTGTAAAATTATTGTCCTTGTAAAACACTGTTTACTACCTATTGACGCGTTCTTTTTTACTGCTAATACCGAAAGAAAGTTTGGTGTCTTGAAGAAAGAAAATAAATGATTTATGCCCACACATTTGAGTTGAATATGCTGCCATTCAGCACTAAGAATGCTATATTCAAGAGTTTGATAGTTTAGATGTTTTTCTAATTAATACTGAAATTTCAAGGCACATGCGCTTGGCAAGGAACTGCCGCTCTTACTTAATTTCTCTGTGGCATTAGATTTGACAGGTGACATTGGAGAAAAGGCTTTCCTGGTATTTAGGCATTAGAAAACTATATTTAAACTTCAAACAAGTTGTTTGGGCTTGTGTAAATAGTGAAGTTGACATGAAATGGATTTTCTATATCTATGTCTTCAAGGAAGAAACTTAATTTTGAAACGGAAGCTTTTTTGGTTATGTGTGCTTATGGCGTGTTTACAAGTTTCAGATAACTTTTTGGCAATAATACTTTACGTGCATAAAAATCTGCAAAATATCACAGTCATGTTGATGTGTGCGGTAATAGCGGTGTGGTTTGTGAGCGTATTTGATGCTGCCGCTCTTCTTCCAGAACAGATTGATTAAACTAAGTAGAATAAAAAGTTAAGTAGACACATTAAGGGAAAGTTTTAGCGAAGAAAGTGGTGGAAAAGTAGCTTCACTTCCTAGTCGTGAGTATAAGATATTTTACTAGACTCTCAAAATAAATGGCGCCGTAATTTAGACCAGTGGCACTCACAATGAAAACGCCCCTGGCAGGATTCAACTTGTTTGCCAATGAATAATAAACATGCTGTCAACGTGAATGTAGGATGTGGTATTATCCCGCTTTGCTTTCTTCCTGGTTAACTGCTTAGAATTGCATTTGCAAATAAAACTTTTTTTTTTAGTTTATGGCCTGCCCAAAGAGATTCATAATGGGCAGGTTAAAAGCAAATAAAAAACATTAAATGGACCTTTTTTTAATTGAAATGTAAATCGGCTGCACTTACATCATCTTATGAACCAAACTGCAAAAACGAATGAGTAGTTTAATTAGTTTACAAAAACATTGTATAGAATCTTGTTAATATCGAGATAATTCAAATTTGCCTACTCAAACTATCATGTACAGTGTCGTTCAAAAATTGCTCAACAGTTGGGATCTTGATATTAATGCACAAAATATTTTAATTCGTTTTCGCATCGATAAGAATTCCTGATTACGATTACAACTTTCAACAACATGCTTTACATTACTTCAGTCTGCCCTAATATCAATCAATTATCAAGCATAACCACTTTTAATGTATGCTAACAGACACATAATATGTCATAAGTCATAATCATGTCATGTCCAATAGAGGATCTGAATTGCATGTCGTACTTCTCAATTACTAAATGCCACTCAGTCTCTTAATTTGACAGACAGGCTATTTAATCCGTTATCCTTTGGTAACAAACGGCAGTAAACGTTTAGTGGGCGCTTGAATTCAATTCCTACCAATATTTTTTCGTCTCTGTGTAACACTTTAACCATTCATATGGAGCGTGCGATCCCTGTAGCGTACGAAAATCAATTAATTCAATCCAACGAAAACAAGTTGAGCATGTATCACTACCAAATCTTAGAAAACTTTGAAAGCTGCTTATAATACAGCTTGAAGTTCACTACACCATTCAATAGTTACAGGAGTAGCTCCAAGTTCAGCCTTTCAACAGATTGACGCATCGTTGATCCAACTTAAACCACTGGCAGACAGGGAAAAGGATTAACCAAGTGTGCCAAGTTCATAAATGTAGTAAATAAATCCCTTGTATCGCCTTTAATAATTGAAGTAAATGCTCTCCCAAAGGGAAAAAAGTTTCGAAGTGTTTTCACCGTAAACTAATAAATACAAAGAGAGAGGGAGGAACGGGAATCTAAATAACTTCAGCTTAATCAAAAGAACGGTGGACCGGAAGGTGGATAAAAATTGCCCAAGAACTCACAAATACATGGTAGCCTGCTGCAATGTTTTTTTTCCATTTTTTGTCATGTTGTTCCCTATAATTTTCGCACAGATTTCTCTAACTTTTTCCTTTTTTCCGGAAACTATGAACTCTGTTTAGTCTCTTTTACGTGCTAAAACCTGAACGAAACGGGCTCAATGAAAAAAATGAAACTCAAAAAGGGTAGTGAAAGCAGGAAGAGAAGGACTCATTAACAATTAACAAGAAAAGAAGACCAAGGCTTAAAGAGTAAAAGACATTCAATGACATTACGCTCCGGTAAATTCATTTCCATTATTACATTACTGAGCACAACCAAAGAAAATTTGAGAGGAACAATATGTATTAAGTAAAACGAATTAGTGTAGAAAGAGGAAACGAATGAGTTTCCAGCTTCAAGACACTTTTCGTGGTAGCGCTATTAGTGGTGAAAGTGTCGAAACTCGAGCCTCCTACGAAATGCATATAATAATGTGTCCAAAAGTAAAAAGCGTTTTTCTCTTTTGTACTGTGCGAAAGGCCACTAGTTGTAGGCATAATCACAGAGGCATATGCCTTTTAATGTACAAAATTGAGTGCTCCGACCGAACTAAATAGGTAGAGAAAAGTTGTTTGGTGAAAGTACTTGGACGGATGAGTCGCTTTTTACAACTTTTCCATTGAAAAACTTTATTTTTTCAGCTCACAAGCAAGCTTGTATCTGTCTGCGCGTGTGGCTTTGATGAAAATGATGAGGACACAGACAAAAGTACTAGTTTTAAGCTGAAATCGTTGTAATAAGTTAAAGAGCAAAAGAACTGGTATTTTTGGAGTTCTTCTAACGACAATTTTGTCTCGTGTTATTACAATATGAGCACAGCAGGGGATATGACTTGCTTGGACGATTCTAAACTCTTTTTTACCTCTTTACGCGACCTTATGCTTTTCTATCAGCAGGACAACAGATATAGGTGTATATACAACGGTCCATATTTATATCGACAAACTATGAAGACACAGCGGTTGTGATTATGTGACAATGACTATTTCTTGAGCGCCATTCTGAATCAGCTCCCAATGCCAGAAAGTGCGCTATTATAAAAGCAATCTCAATTATTCGTTTCCTCTTTCTCTCTCTCTCTTTTCACGACATATTCTTGAGCTCGTATAAATCTGTGTCGGGCAAGAAAAGGTCGACACTATTTCGTGTTTCCGTTTCAACCTCTTATTTCTCACTTTTTTACTTTCTCTTCCCTGTACAGAGTTTCCAGATAAAGTACTACCGTTAATCGAGTTGAACGAGTAATCGAGTTGAACGAGTCAACAGTCTCAGTTGGAGAGAAAATCAGAGCTAATTGCTCATTTGGACCCAGTCGACCAGCCGCAAATATTACATGGTTCATCAACAACTTACAGGTAAGGATGAGTATAAGAAAGACTAACTTTCTTCATAGTCCCAAAGTAAAGTTCGTACAGAATATACATGCATTCCCAAGATATTCATATGGCTATTTCGAAGGGTTGAATTTAGTGCAAAAAGAGTGAATTAAGTTTTCTTGCCAAATGTAATTGCCTATTGATACTACCTTTTTTAACCTACATTCAAGTGAAACTGCTTTCCCATTCATTTTTTGGGAGGTAGCATCACGTTTTACGATTATCATTATGGGAATGAGTGGTTCACGTAGTCCACAAGCCTACTTTATTTTAAGTATGTGATAATGTCTGCATGTGGGGAACATGTAACATTTTTACTATCTTCAGCCAGGACTTTTGTCCGTTTTTCGCTGCCCTAAGATCAGAGTGAAAGTCATCTTGATTTTATGCGAATTAAATAGATTCCTTGGCTAGATTCCCTTATCATATTTGTCAAATACCATTTTCTTGTCATAAATCTTTTTGATAGATAGGAATAGGGGAGGATCGCCTCAATGAAACATTCTTAAATGTACATAACATTCATTTTTACTGCGCAAAGTATTAACATCATTACTACGAGACTACGCACTACTAAGAAATGAAAGTTTCTGTATTCTGGAGAAGAGAAAATATATTCTCATTCTCTTGCCCTTTTTGTACGCATACCTCGTGAACCAAAAAAAATGCGCTGGCATAACAATACGGACCAGTATTGATGATATCTTATCTCTTAGCACTGACTAAACATAAAGATACACATATCCCTTGATCATCTTGTAAAAACTCCCACCCTCCTCCTTCCTTTCACTTTTTATATCATGACTTATGACTAAGTGGCAGGACTGATGTGAGTGTCCATCTTGCTCTTGTAGTAATAACGGCAATAATAATAATGGTGCACACAGAGTGAAAGTATCGTGAAGAAACGCACACGAAAAAAATTCCCTTGCCATAAATATTTCCTTCCATTAACTCAAACCGACAAAATGGGATGCTAAAGTAAAAAGATTGAGGTTTTTTCATTGTGTGTTATATATTTCATAGTACTGAATGCTTTCCTTGGTCATGTGACTTTTACATACAAAAGGTTTTCAGAAACTTTCTCTATCTTAGAGAAAGCTACCTAGGCATAAGATGGAAATGAAATGATTCTCAGATCATCGACGAACTCCTACGCTTGGTTGGTAGCTCCCCTCCATTACCGATTAGTTTCATATAGATTATCTGTTCATAGATCACCTTCGTGGATAGCAGCTTGTATTTCAAGGTTTTCCATTGTACATAACATCACGCATTTAGATTACTCGAATATTTTATATGCTCTCCTATATCTATATATGGTGTATATTATAACTTTTTCTTCTTATAACGGTAATAAACAAGTCCACGCACACGGCTGACGTATTATACGGTAATATAACATAATTTCCTACGTCCATCCTGGATAAATATTGTTTCTTTTCGAATATATGGACAACCACTGGAGAAAAGGATCATCTGAGTGGTATATATGAGAATCAGATATTGTAGGAGACGCTTACCTACGTAATGACATGGTTCCGGGCTTAGTTTATTATGGAGCTTACTCTAAATCCGACCGAACATGTAGCATTTCACTGACCATATTCATACTTAATGCTATATGTGGTCTAGTGATACTGGAGAGGGAAGGGAGGTATTAAGTCGAACAAATTCTTACAGGAGGGTAGAGGCAAGGATAGAGTTTGTGGATGGTTTTCTTTCATGCTGTGACCTTTATTAAGGTCTTCAAACATATATCATTGATTTTGTGGCAACTTATTACAATGATAACTTCCTCAAATGCATAAAATATAATAGTTTTCTCTTTCTCTCCGAAAAGGGGGCAATAGTTACACCCAAAAGCAATAACTGAAGCTGTAAGAAATGTGCAGAGATTGGAATGCTTATGTGAGAAAATTGCGCTGAAGTTTCATCATCATAATAAAAAACGGCTTAAAAGTAGCATAAAATCGTAGAGTTAAAGATGTCGCGGAAATTTTGTAAACTCTGAATTTGCGGCAAAACCCGTTTCTTTTTTTACCGGCTAGAGGAAACGAAACCGGAAAAAGAGAAAGCTGTAGAAAAATATGTTGACGATGGTAGTAGTGGTACATAATAATAACGCCAACGGTTTAGCGATGCTGATGGACGAAAGAAGCTTATTCTTGGACTACTTTCCATATAATTTGGATCGATTCATTGCGACTTTTCTTCCTCTCCAGTGACAGAAATTTACTGTATTTTATAAACGGTCGCATAGCTTTGAACGATTGTCAGAGGGAATCACGGGTCAACTTTCAGCACACATATGTTTCTCCAACTACTCTAGGTTTTCAAGTCAACAGGGGATAAGAAAGCCTTTACTAAAAAATAATCTCATTCTTCCCATAGCTTTCATGGAGGAAATATAATGAATTCCGTCTAAAAGCCAGAGACTGATATACAAGCTCGAAACGAGACTATTATTTTCTGACACTGTGAAACTAGGCTGATTTCATTTTGATACTTAAGAAAATTTCCGTTTGTACTGAACAGTGATTTGTTTGCCGATAGGAATAATTTTGTACGCTCTGGACATAAAGTTCCTAAAGCTGAGTATAATTCCATTATGAAAATTAAGCTGAAAATGGACTTTCCTTGTCAAAAATTTGTTGAAAATACAAGTCAGGCAGTTTACTTGAATGACAACACAGCGATACGCCTACGTATTTGCCCAACACGGACAAACAGAGGTGCTAGCCATGACATTGACACAAAAGAAGAGAAAGCTGCCGACGGAAATGTGCTGAACAGCTAAGACAGCTACTGCATTACTCAAACTAACTTCCCACGAGGATTTTATTGGCGTAGGTCAATTTTAAAAGAAAAGTTTCTAGATTCTTCCTCCAAAACCAGTAAAGAAACTCACTAGTTGCCTGTCTATCAAAAACGTTCAGCATTAATAATGCCCGGAGTTTTCACTCCAGCTAAAATGCCGTACCTTTAAATAATACAGTGTGCATTAGAATTGACCTCGGGTCCCTAATGGATTCAATGACAAAAGACACAACAAAGCATAGCTCTGTCAGCAAGATAGGCAAGATGTCAGAATCCCTCTTTTTTTTCAAGTCGTTTGTCGCTGTCTTTTTTTTCTTGGAGGAAGAAGGTTTTCGTTTATTTCTCTGTGGAACAATGGGTTTTTTCATTTTTTATATGTTTTATAGGGGAAAACACTGAGGTATTCTATGGCTCATTCCGATGCTAGACTTTTTCTAGGGATAAATACAAAATGATTTCTTGGGTGTTTGTGCGTGTGAAAGTCACGTTTACTACGACACTAAGTGGCTACGGCTGATTGTCTTTGCCTACGCACTTATTTTCACCTCTATTTTTAGAACTTTCACCAAAAGAAACCTACCCAATCGCTTTTTCTTCCAACGAACCAATTAGTAATTTCCTTTATTGTTCGCGCAGAGACAAAAAAGTTGTGTTTAAAACTAAAATACTAATCAGCGCTGTCACGTTAAAATGTTTGTGGGATACAAATATAGACAGTGTGGTAAAATAGTGAAGCTGTTGTGGAATTGCGTCCACCTGTTCCGTTCTCAGGAAGAAAACTTCACTAATTCTCTCTCTGTCCTTACAGTTTTCTTTTATTTATTTGCACTTTTAACATTTCCGCATCTATTTTTCACGGTTTAATCACCTTTGTTTGGGGGAAATTGCGGCTGTTGATATTTTTATTGGAGGAAAAGAAAAATTGGCGACACTACCGAGAAAAATTTGTAGGGTTGCATTGTAGTTGAATGGAGTAACTTTATCCAAAGTGAAGTAAAAATAAAACATATAAAAAGGTCTTTTAGAAGCGTCCTAGGGCCTAAGGTAAATAGCTGACTATGTGTTAATCTGTTACTATATAATATACATTCTTGAATCATACCCAAACTCACTATTTAAATGGTTAATACGTATCTTGTTATCAGCACACACCTATTTTTGAAAAAAAAACAAAGGAAACTAAGTTCGCAGGGAAAACGGACGGACAGAAAACCTGTATTAACATGAGATATTCGCTGTCTTGCTAAATAAAACAATTTATTTCAAATACTATAAAACTGTCCAAGTCAACTAATAATTTGTTACATGACCGTTTACTCCACGTCTTTTCTTTTATCGATATACCCGGACAGTTTTTCCTAAAAACCCGATTTTAGACCCGAAAATAAATGAGCATACCTACACGTAATTTGTACATCATCGCCACAATTCACCAGTCGACACCGTATTTTTGGTAACAGACTGATTTCTATTTCAAATACAGACGTAGTGATTATTCTTGTTACTCATTATCGAGTCTTTCTAATTGTTGCATCACCACCTAGTGTGTAGTCTTTATGTGCTGTTTATATACGGCATCCTCATTTCCTCCTCCATCTTGTGCAGGAAAGTGCAATACAAAAAGGGATGAACAAGCCGAGATACATCCACTGGTATAGTTTTCTTTTACATTAGCACTGAGTCCAATTCATTTCAGTTATGCAGGCATGTGCTCATCCATGTCTTTTATAAAAAGAAGAAGCTGAAGTTACAGAAGCAAAAACCATTTACATTTCCCAACGTGGCCATTTCAACATTTCACAATTTCACTGCTCACACCAACATCACCATTCCCCATCTATTCTTGCGAAATAAAAGGGGAACGTAACTTACTCTCGCTCTCCTCGTGTAGTAGTATCACCATGCAAATGACAAACCTATGGAGTAGATTTTTTTACTTCACCACACTCCGTTTGCTGTGCTTTCTAACAAGAGGCCTTGCGTTTGAAGCGAGATTTTCACACGATGTCTATATAAATAAAAATATACCTACTTTTGAAAATGGATACAAGTTGGGCAACATTTTCTCCTCCGCTCTCGGGTTTCGTTATCAGTTTTCATTCACACAGCAGACACGGTTATTAGTTCTGTTTAAGGTAGTCCCTCTGTTTTCTCTTCTATTTTTTTTTAGAACAAAAGACTGCTGGCCATGAAGATGATAGGACATTCAGTAGAAATTCCAAATCTAATGGTATCGTTTTCCTCTTGTTGTCTCCGTGTACTTATTTATTTCACCGTTTTCATAGCCATTTACAAACGTAAAACAAAATATTACGAGCCACATTTTGCGAAATCTTGTATTGCAATCAAGATTGAGGCAAAAACTAAGCCGTCAATAGCAACTAGCACTTCCTACTAACTGGTTTTCCTCTTCCTATTTTGTTCTCTTGCATGAGCTTCTATGAATGAAAATTTCTGCTTTCCCTTGCAAGAAGGTTTGCCTAATGCATACGTTACGTGTGAAACGTAAAATGCACATAAAAAGGCAATTTTAGAAATGCAGAATATTTTTAAAAAACGATGTTGCACGAGCAAACGAGATGGGAATTCTCAAGATTATTCACTGAAGAAGAGAAACTATGGGTAAAAAACAAAGAAGAAAAAAATGTATCATCAAGATAAACTCACTGGAAGAAATAAGACCATGATTAGATATTATGTATAGTGCTGGTTTTCTCTTTCCCTTTTAAATTTTATTTGCAGATAGGATTCTATAAAAATAGAAGGTAAAAAAGTATGCAATTCCATTGACATGAGAAAAGCCACCATTCCACATAACTGTAAAATAAAATGTTTGTGGATATGACATCATGAATATTGCAATGCTGATGATAATTGTATGCAAAAAAAATATATGAATGGTTCAATATCGGATAAACGAGGGAAAATGAGGTCTGACGGAAATGATCCGCTGCAAAAGTGTGCTATAAAGAGAGACGTGTAGCCTTATTTTCGGAATTTCAGAATAAAACTCAGAAAAGCTTTTGTACGTTTTCTCAAACCGGAAAAAGGTATAAAAAATTTAGGGAGTTTACAGCGGCTCCAGCGGAACTAAAGCTAAAACTCACAGGAGACAAGTTTTGGGTTCTATTTTTAGACCCCATAAACTGTAATTAGACATAGGCGACAAATTAAATGAAACCTAGCCGAGAGGGAAAAAGGAGCTCAACAGGAAGACGACGTCATCATAAAACAAGTTTGACTGTTCATTAAGGGAAAAACAGGAAATTTGGATGAAGTCAGTCGCCAATGTTTACTCAAACATTTCATGCGTTTTTTGTTTGTGAACTAGTATGTGAAAACGAATCTTGTTAGTATATAATTAGCAATAATTGGGCCCAGTTGGTACACGACGTCATTATAGTTTTTTCGTGCTGTATTTCTTGCATGAAGCAATAAATCCTGTTCGATGATTTCTGTTTCCTTCGGAAGCGACAAATATTTTGTATTTCACGGTTGAGTGAGCTCATTTGTTTGAAAATACAGGAAAACTCACAAAATGTAGTATGGATTCGTTAAGCTAAAAGTTGCTTGCATACATACAAGAGAAGAAACTAACTAAAATTGTAGTATCATAGCTTTGAATATTTACCTCAACACCTCTAGAGAATAACTAAAAAAGTAGAATGAGGAGTTTTTATTTTACTTTTTAAATTCAACAACTTCGCCTTTAAAAAGACTTTTTAAAAAGTTTATGAAATTGTAGTAGAGTGAAATTTGCAATTATACTTCAAACTAAACATCCAATTTTTGAGAGAAAGCTCATCATCTTTTGAATATTGCTCGATATTGAAATTCTTTTTGTGAATTCAGATTATGTGCCAGATCAAACTATTTTTCTGTCTGGAGAGAAAAGCTTAAGCTTCAAAAAAATCGGAGAAGGAAAAAAGACGCGTAAGCAGTGAAAGCAAGAAATGAAGAGAGAAAGCATGTGATGAAGCGTAGAAAAAGTGAAAATTAGGGACAGAAAAATCAACTAGTTTTAGTACAAACGCACACTCACACTCCAGAAAATCTCCTTCTTTTTTGTTGAGAAAAAGTGTAACACATCTTGAATTCATTTTATGCTCCCATTTTCAGAGTAGAAAAAAGCGTGCAAAATGGGAAATGAGTTTTTGAGAAAATAATAATATGCTTCCATTTTAATCTGTCTGGTATTCAGAGGATTTTCGTTTCGGGGTTAATATAATGCGCTCCAATGTTTCAAGTAGCTAACCTAGGGAGAGAGTAGGAGGGGTCACAGGAAGAGGCTTAGACTAATTACTATTTTTTTGAGTGAAATATGGCTTTCATAAAGAGAGAAAACGCCCGGGATCCGCTGTTCCAAGAAGAAGAAGAACAACGTGTGTGTGCAGCTCCATACATAGAATCCAATATTAATACAACTACTAACTATACCCTCTCCCTCCACTAAACACAAAAGAATTATATATTGAATATGTATTAGCTAATAATTTTCCGAGTCGAAAACGTGGACATGAAATATTACAAGTGGTAGCGCGGAGTTATTTACAGCACAAGTCAACTTTTTTTGTATAGGTAGGTGAGGCGTTCTATTTAAGAGGTTGCATATAAAACAGGAAATGGTAACTTTGCGCTCCCCTTGCAAACTTCTATTATTGTCACAAAACTACCTTTCACACGATTGTGAGTGAAATTTTATATGCATTCTCGGTGGATATCCCTCGCCAGTCCTTCATTTTACTCATTCATGCATGCTCGATGACTTGGCACGATTAGGAAAAAAAATTGTTACGAGCTTTCCTTCAATGTTAATGTTATCATTCGGCTACAGCATTTTTCCTACGTTCAGAGCTATTCATTATTTTAATGTCATGCAGTTCAAGAAAATGGAAGTGCAGAAAGGAGAGACATTTTGTGTCTCTAACTCTCATGAATCATGAACAAATAGAGGATCTTTTGTTGTTTTCAGGGAGGTCACATAGAGAGCACACTTACATTCCTTTAATTGTCAGAATTTTTAAGAGAAAACGTACAGATTTTTTACTTTCTCTGTTTTCTCTTTTTTGTTCAAAGAATAAAAACTGTTACATTTTATTTTCTTTGAGAAGCTCATCTGAATAACTTTCTCAAGTGTGAAAACCAAACAAACAAATTCATCCAAAAGTGAAAAAATAAGGCCAAACAAGTTATTTTCTCTATGCTGAATTTATACAGCTTTCTCTTTTGAGTATCTGTGCAATTTCCATCCACGTAGGCTTATATCATCATGGATGTCGGTTAGGTTTCTAGATACTGGATGGATGTTGTATACTACCTTCGTAGAAGAAAATAAATGTTGCAAATTTTTTACTACAAACTAGTGCAAACCTAAAAAAGAGTGCAAGAATCACGTACAAACAGTAATGTAAACCTACTCGTTAGAATTTCTTTCACATCCATTTCCCATGCATCAAAGTTCGATGATATCTGTATCCTACTTGCCCTCTCAATTTGGTGTGCATTTTAACAGTATTTTCCCCTACATTTTTATGTGTGATGGGTGCAATATATAAGCAAGGTTACAACTTATTTTTTCCCAGTAATGAAAAAACTAGACCAGTAGTCGTATTCCTTTATTTTCATCCGTAACGATTTATGATTCTACTCGAAAAGAGCTGCATTATAAAAAGAGAACAAAACTTTTCTTTATTTGATACAGAATGATAGCCGAATGTATCTACAACATATATTTTCTTTAGTTATTATTGCTTTTGATTTTCCCTCGTTTTCTCTTCTACATATAAGCCATGATAATAATGCCAGCACTCATGCAATTGCTATTATTTTTAGCACAGTGTTCTCTTCACTCTAATGTATTATGTTAGTTTTTTTCCTTGGTAGGTTTCATACAAAAACCTTTGGTATTGCACAATATGTGTTGATTTGTACGTGCTCAGTGACTTACAAAAGCCAAAGTGCCACTGCTTCTTCTTTTTTTTCTGCTACACAAGGAAAAAAATTTTTTCCCCAAAAACTGTGTCTTCTACTATTTTCTTATGCTTTCTCTTTTCCTTTCATTTTTATATTTTCTTTTGTCTGAATGTGTGTTACCCTCTGAGTAGAGTTGACTTTCTTCCTTTGCAGAAATAAAAAAGAATGAAAGGAAAATAAGATATATTGCTCCCAGTTAGTGGGGTGGCCCATATATAAGGAAAAAAAATCTGGAACGAGGAGTGGAAGGGAAATTAGATGAAATTCTTAAAGGTACAGCTATGTTCGTGCATTATATTTTATTGTGCGTTTTTTATATAGGTATATTATTATCTTCCAGAGAATCTGTCGTCAACCCACACACCGTCGTTTTTTGTACAGGAATCTGAATGCTATTGACTGCAAACGTGATACAATGTAATGAGGGGAAGGGAAAAGGGGGAGTTTTGTATTTTACACGAGTATGCAAATAGATAGTTTCCTTGTAAAAAAAAACTTTTATTCTTTATTGTTACTGGCAGTTGCGTCGTCACCACTCCTCATGCGTTTCTAACTGGGGATGTTTTTAGGTGCGCTTAAGAAGATAGCAATTGCGTAACGGTTATTTGAAGAGAGAAAGTAGAATAGTGGGCAATTCTCGCATCAGGTCTATTGTGTGGCAGTACAGAGGCATAATAATGTAAAAATTTTATGCTATATGCTTCAGTTGCTCTTTCAAACAATTTTTTCATACAAGCTATGTTCTCTATAACCGTTTCAGTTGTAAGTAAAACTTATGCACCAGTGGTCTTTCAATATTAGTTTTGGTATGGAAAAATATACAAAGTAAAAAAGAAACCACAAACTTGAGTAGAAACGTAGCGAGATCATTTCTTAACTTTCCTCCTAAACTATTCTTCGGACTGATTACGGCTGAGGGCATCAAATGACGCCTTTTATGAAATTGGTTCATGCATTCCTTTTAGGTTCAAATGCGTTAGTGGTCCACGGATGTTTAAGAAAGAAATGCGTAACGCTTATTTGGGTATTGGACAATTCTCACTCAGAACTATTGTTGTATGAAGGCATAACAATCTAAACTTTTTATACCATCCGCTTCGGTAACCCTTTCAAGAGTTTTTATTCTTTTGGTTTTTTCTTCATAGAACCGTTTTACTGTAAATAAAACTATGCACCAGTGGTCTTCCACTGTTAGTTTTAATATGGAATAAAAACCAACCGCAAACTAAAATAGAAAAGTAGCGAGAGCTTTATTATCTAACTCATTCAAGTTTTTACATCAAAAGGGGACTATTGTAAGATAATGATTACACGGTCAACTCCTAATTCGTAGCTTTTATTTTTTAAGGCTGTCAATTTTCTTTAAAGTACAAATACAATTAAAGGCTAACCCGGATGGCAAACAGACGTCCTCAACCCCACAAGTTAGAGCTTTTTTTCTCGAGATGAGAAACAAGAAAAGCGTTGTCCTTTCATGGTTACAGTTGCATGCATGTTATTATAAAGTACATGAACCCCGTTTTCCTTTTCTGTAACGTTCTTTCATTCGCTTTTTTCACAATGTACTGTTATAAAATAAAAAATAATAGATACGTAATGATAACATTTATATTATGAGTCTGTTTCAACTATGAACAATTTTCCGAGCGAATAAGGAAGAGGAGAAAGGATTCAAGAAGTGGGAACTATAAAGAATAGCTTTTTTGCAACTCTTTTCCCTTTCATTCCTCAAAATTTCCCCCTGTTTCTTTACCTCATTTTTTGTTAGTTTTCTCCTTCCTCTTCGGCATTCTCGAAATATTTTTTTACTTGAATACTTTTTCACTTTGGATATGGGTATTTACCGTGTTTCCTTCTATTACGGCCCAGATTTCGGAAGGAATTTTACTCAACATATACTGCCCCTAAGGAGAGTTCACGCTGTGTCCAATACAGCCGAGGGTACAATAGGCGGGAATACGGTATACATATGTATGGGCTTGTGGACTATGCTCGCCCATTCTCCTTAGCATTTTCAGAAAAAAATCATGATAATCACGAGGATGATGGTCGTGATGAAATATATTTTTGGGTCTTAGTTGGACAAATACGAAGCTTTCAAGAGCACTTTTTTATATTTTGTGCTTTATGGCTATGCACTTACATAATATGAATTCCTTTGAAGGTTTTTTCTCTTTTCTTTGTTCACGTCATCATCTTAAGAGAGAGAGAGAGGAGCATCAAAACATTATCTTTTTTTCATGGTTATAGGCATCCTGCATTGTGCCTCTTTTTATAAGAGAACTTTGATGGTCCTGGCAGTTGGTAGTTTTTTTATTCTGAGAGGAAATGGAAGGAGAATTTTTTTTTCGAATCTTATTCATTCCTCGACTTCGTCTTCCTTTTCATCATCCTTTCCTTACACCCAAGGAAGGAGGCATGTCTTTTGTAGACTCAACTCATTTCGGTTGAGTGACCACTTGAATTGGAGAAAGTTGTGGAAAGACCTCTGGGATAAAAGTATAAAAAATCGTGTACTATGTTTATATGTACGTTTTTATGCGAAGCTACCATACATTATTCTGAGTATTTGGTCAGTGTTTGACATTATATGTCATACGATATGAGAAAAGACATTCTCGCGTCAGTTTTGTTTGCTTAAATATTTCCAAATATTTTGAGGAAATGACATAGGCTTTTGGAGAGTTTTAAAACGGCACTTTTTGTACTCTATTAAGGATAACATTATGTAATGTTAGTGGAAAATATTTTCAGGCAAAATGACAAGAAAAAACTTTCAATTTCAATTTCCTTCGTAAATATTTTTCCTCCTTCAAAGTTTGCAGTCTCCATCTGACTACACTATTGAAAAGAATTTTGTTTTGAGAACATTTTCAAGTTTAATATAGGTTTTGTCCATAACACACGTGGAGAAACACCAGTTTTATTGTCAGTTTTTCCAATACGAAATAAAAAAGAGTGAAAGTATAGCCACTAATATCAAACTAACAAAAATATATCGCCTGGCGTTCGGTTCTTATAAATTCCTTTCAGAGAAAAAGAAGCTAGTATTCTGAAAAGCTTTTCTCTTCTCTAAAAAATATTTGTTCAAAAAAATCCTCGCAGTTAGACCTGTGGGATGCGCGGTTTTTCTCGTGAATCTGCATCCAAACATGATACTTACTTTCCCACTTTCTCCACATTTTTTTCTCATAACGTGCTACAAGCTATCGAAAATTGTTTGTAAACAAAAATACTTTTTCTCGTGGGGGTATAGCAAGTTATTTTTTTCCGTCTTGGGTAGAAAATACAATGGATTGACGTGGCATCGTCAATAAAATACAATGGCATCGTCGATGACACCAAACACAACACACATTGTCCTTATAGTACAAACGGTAACCAATACGTTTTTCATGGATTGCACGATAGAAAAGGAAAAACTTTCCTTCTGGTTGGGTTCGTAGTTGGGTTCGTAACAAGGTCGACACTTTAAAGCGAGAATACTGCATGTAACAAAAAACGAAGTCCCTTATGAACATCACCACTTCATAAATCAAACACAGGAATGGTTTCAAAGAATAGCTTATTATGTATGAAGCCAAAAACTAAAACTCTCATTTAGACTTATTACTTCCTGCATTCTTCCTTATTTCACATGTGTCAAACTGAAGTTCACCCCCGCACATGCAAAGTACCATGGAACGTATCCTGATGAAAGTCGTTCCAGGCAGTGAAAGCAAATTGACAAAAACCAAATAGGTGCATCTTGTAGTCGTTGGTTTGGTTTTATTATTGTGAATCAGTGACAGGTTATGTCCCTACATGCACATGGATGGGAATCACTACGTGCCTGCAATTTCGTTTACATCCGTTCGAGATTGGATTGTTTAAGACAGAAGCAGTCTCGATGACTTGCATGATGAAGTAAAAAATATATATTTGTAAAGAGTAGGTAACAATATCCCTTCGGAGTGAATATTTATTAGCGTTGTGCATTGTTCGCAAACTCAAATACGTAATATTTTGCAGAAAGCTTAAAGTAAAAAAAAATATATTTGTAAAGAGTAGGTAACAATATCCCTTCGGAGTGAATATTTATTAGCGTTGTGCATTGTTCGCAAACTCAAATACGTAATATTTTGCAGAAAGCTTGTTTCCACATGGTCTCTTCTTGTTGCATAACCTTCGAGTCAACATGCTTGACGCTTTGTTTACTGCAAGAGAACTCACAGTGAAAATGTACCAAAAATAAACAAGAGCGAAAATGATACATTTATACAATGGAAAAAACATGTAGGAACATATAAAAACCGCAGGGAAATCGACCAAGGCTAGATGCTTTTTCCACAACTTTCTCTGACGTTTCCCGAGGCAGCTCGGAGAGGTTTTAGAAATGCAAATAGTCAAGACAGGCAGCATAATGCTAGCATAAGATGTACGGTATTATTGGTTCGTAGAAAATTGGAAATATACAGTTTTTTTCTCTTCGTGGATGTCTTTCATTTCAACATGTCTTGACAAATCGTGGATGGATTCTATGTAAACGAAGTAAACGCATTCATTCAGGAAAAAATGTTTTGCAGACGTAGTTTCACTCAATCATTTTTTCCTTTGTTCTTTTTCCTTTGTGGGTATTTCTATTCCGGTATGTAAATGATGACAACAAATAACTGATATGGAGAAGAGATTTTATATGATATTATTCTTATTAGGTTTTCTTTTACATAGGTGCACTGCAAAGTAAGGGAAAGTTATCAATAAAATGGAAAAAAGGAGAAAGTAAGAATTGAAGAGAGAGAAATCGAAGTTCATGATGATGAAACCGATGTTGAGTACAACTGATCAAATCAGAAGAATATCTACGCGTAACATGTATTTCCCATGGGTTCATTGGTTCATGAGAGGATTCCAGCTTCACCAAGAAAACACACTAGAAGACAACAAACTATTTCTGTGCAATGTTATTCCAATTTAGAATTGACGCAGACTCCTTTCAGGCTAAATTACACAAAACGGCGTGCTCAGAAAGGAGCACATTTGGAGATATAACTATTTTTAATACAAATAGATTTATAAAAATTGTAATCACTTTTGTTGAATTGTTTACAAATGCAAACAAGTTAAAAGACAGAGATGTTGTTCTTCCATGATTATACATGAAAAGTTACAAAGTAAAACTTCAAGTGGCCTGGATTGCAATACTCAAGGTGAAAAGTGAGTGGAGCTCGGACAAAATTAGATTTCTTGTGTGCCACCACGTCTAGTCTGGAAAAAAGCTGTTTAGTTGATTGCTCTAAAAACACTTGCCAAGTGGAATTAGACCCTATTAAAAGAAGGACACAAAGAAGTAGGACGTTCTTTAGAATTTTCAAAGTATCGACTACCATGTAATATCCTTGAGCGAAACATGACATGGCCGGAGTTTTGATACACTCATTCACTTTCTTTCTCGTTAAATATTGTCTAAGAGGCTCGCAAAATAGCCTACATATGTAGCCTCATTATCTTATAAACTAGTGAGACTACACAAATATCCCCGAGACGACGACGGCAAGAGTTTTACAATCGCGGAGAAAATGAAGTTTTCAAAGTCTCTAGAAGGGAATATAAGAAATCAGCGGTAAACCTTGTTCGCCGGTAAAAAGGTTGCAAGTTAGACAGTTTAGTGAGTCTATTTATGTGATGTCTTCGTACAGTTTTTTTTCTCTTAAAAACGAAATTAGAAAAAAAATTCATCTGTCTAAGAGTCTAGATCTTAGAACATAAGCTACCTATGGCGTGTGTGATCGCACCCATTACTGATTAGGAGACATTTTTTCAAACCTTTCATCTGATATCATATTAGGCTCACTTTTCTTTTCAAACTGAGAAAAAAGCTTGGCTCGTCTTCTTTGTAAATGAACTACAAAAAAAACTTTCCCTCTTCGTTTTTTGTCTATAAAGTATAGAATCAATAGTTAAGTATCAAGGCCACGTTTTTTTGAAACTTGGTGGACTTGTCTTTTTCCCGGCCAAAGAAAGGGTATGGTAGAGTATAACTATGGTTCTCTTTGGAGAGTACTGTAAATGAAAGCCACATTTTGAAAATTGCAAAAAAAACAACAATGTTGGCAGGGAAGTAGACGATAAAAAAGGACAAGATATTTTGTTTTGCACAAGCCATCAAGTAAGTGAAAGTTTGTTCTAGGGTACTTTTTCTGTAGTATGTAGTAAATTGAAGTAGCAAAAATAATACCCTGGACGTACTTTTATGTCTGCTTTTTTGTAAAGTGAAGAGAAAAAAACTTGCAAAGGACACTCTATAATGTCTAAAGATTGAGGGCTTAAGTAAACAAGATTTTTTCTAAACATCTGGAAGCTTTTTGGGGAGTTCGTACACATGTTGTGGTCTGACTTGGCCTTGCAATATCAACTCAATTTTAAATGTATGTAAATGTAAGGTTTATATTGTTGTACTTTCACTGTAAGTTTTCTCTATCTCGCGTTGAGCTTGTGAGTTTGCACAAAGCGAATTCAGAAAGCATTTAGATTGTAGAAGAGAAGAAAGAAAGAAAATACGTTCGAGTTTTCTTATCTTCACAAAAAAAGAAAAAAGATTTACGTTTTTGAAGGATTTTACTTTTCCCAACGAGAGATGGTCATCTCGGTCTCTTGGATTGAAATCTGGTTTAGTAAGAGAGAATTATGTAGTTGAACCTTTTTCCCAGCCATTTCACCTTGTACTAATCTGGCATTGGGAAAATTTTTTCTTGAAATGACAAGAAGAAAAATATTCTCTTATGCTGTCTCATATGATATTGAATTTTTATTTACTCAAGTTGTTTGTGAAGAGAAATAGGGTAAAAAGTGTAATATCCCAAGAAATCTTTCGAAGAAAAGAGAAAGTACAAATATTACATGATGAAAGATTTTTTTCTCCAAATTCGTTTATTATAAAAATTCTGCTCAGTCCTACTTTTTTCTCTTTTTTGTGTGGGTTGATGGAGTTATGATCTCAAGTTGTTCATGTTAAGCCTATCCTTGTTTACAGAGAAAGCGACTTTTAAAAAGTTAGAAAAAAGAGAGAATTTAATACTCGGAAAAAGTTTCCTAATTAGCTAAATATTTGTGACCCGGAGCGCTGATAGCAGAACATATTTCTCACTGACTTTTAACAGGAATAAACATAAAACTGGGAGAAAAACGAGTAATTATGTACTGATCGCAGTTAATGATATCCACTTTCATTTAAACTTTTTCTCGGGATTTTATTTGTGTAATTTCTAGAGCTTCTAATATGTAGGTTTCGAGTCTTATTTAATCCCTCATAAAACCCTGCGAATTCTAGAAACCGAATCTTCCCCCGTTTGCTAGACATTTTTCGTAAGAAAAATAAAGGTTCTTTAAAGAAAACTTTTCCCGTCCCTTGTGATATATAACCCATTAAAAGTTTGTCAATAACGGAGCCCTTACAATTTTTTTTCGTCGTGTACCAAGGCCAAAAGTGTTTTTAATTAGTTGCGGGGTGAAAGCATAATACACATGATAAATACCTAGAGAATATTTTATAACATTTCCCCGTAACTTTCTCTTCGTACTTACCCCGTGCTTTAAAATTTTTAACAACAATTCTTATAAATAACTAGCTGTCAATACAGTCAAAAGACAGGTAGCAGGAATTCCTCTTTAAAAAAAGAGGTGAACTACCTGAAGGAAAAAAATGTTACGGAACGCTGAAAACATAATGCCGAAAAGCTTTTTTCAGCGGAAGAAACTTTTCAGATCCTTTTTCCCTCTATTTCTCCCACATGTATCTTAAATTAAATTTTAAATTGAAACTGACTCGGAGAGTAGTTTCTCGGTCAGTTTTCTGAGTTGAAAATATGTTGCTAAATCAAATGTAAAAATTTTGTTTACAACTTTATTCCACCTAGAACGTTGTCTAATGTGGAAAACTAGGTCAAACATACACACGAGCATCAAAGGTTCTTCTTCAGCGAAAATATGAATGTAACTTTCTTTTTGAAGACAGAGAAAGAATTTTTTTTTGAAATACAACTTTACGCGGATTCCTCAGAGTTTATCTTGTACAGCATGTGAAATGTACCCAAAAGGAGAGTTTTTCACTCTATATTGTTGTTTGAGTCTGTGTGCGCACCCAGTGACTGAATTGAGCAAGTAAATAACTGCAACCCAACCAAAGTAAAGTAAAACCACAAGAGAATCGGTAGAAAATCGAAAACAGGGTAAAAGAATTAAATATTGATACGAAGTATTGATGGATTACCTTACAATTTCCTCGACTGGCTGGTTACGTCAACGAAAGATGAATTTAAATTGAATCCCATGACACGCGTGAGGGCTGAGCATGTCTTGGAGGACTTTCTCTTTATCCTGACGTATATTTTGCGCAAACATATGTTCTTACAAGAAGTCCTTGCAATCCTTATTTGTTGACACTTTATATTTGAAAAGATATAGCGCACTTAATTGGCTAAATTGACCTTTTTCTGTAATGGGGACGACTGAGTCTAGAATATGAGGATGATCGTGAGGATTTCGCCAAGAGAATATAAGTTGTTGTTTTTTCCCAGCAAAATTATACGATACTTAAGAAGAGAAAAAGAAAGCTACGCCTATCAGGGAAGACAATAGAATACAATTCTTTGGTTGGAATCCCTGCTCGGAGACCTACTTTCTGGATAGGATTAACTGTCTCTGATATTTTGACAAAGATCATCCAAGATGAATCTGTTTTTGCTGGATTGTATCAACAGTAGAATGTGTGTAATAAGAGGAGAGACGTAAATATAAATAAGTAGTTGAATATAAAAAGGGAATGCGTGCAAAATCATTTCCTTTCTCATTTCTTTGAGATTTCTGACAGCATTGTTTTCCGAGGGAGTCCCATACATCATTCATCTACTAGCGTATTACAACAGTTCTTGGTATCTTTATTTCCACTTTCTCTCTGTGAGGCTTGGTCGTTCTCTTACTGTTGGTTTCGCGTTTCTAGTTGTGAAAAGGACGAGCTAACTAGACACAATTCAATATGCTACATGTTTTTTTTCTTTGTTACGTGATGATACGTATGAAGAACTGCTGAGTTAGAAATATGGAAAGTGAAAGTAGGTAAAAGTAGGCAAAAGAAAATCACAGAAAGACAAGCAAAAACAAACGGGTTTTCATCCCTCAGCAACATTTCATTTTTTTCTTCATTTCCTAGACTCGTTTGAAGAAACTTTATACGCGTCACGGTCTTCTTTCACATTCTTCCAGACGCACACACATACCCAAGAAGATATGGTCGTTGCGGAAAAAATTCTTTGGGTTGTATAAGACGTTACTTTTTGTTTGATCTTCCAAAAAAATGGTACATATATTTGTCTATCCACCCAGCCATTTTTTTGCGAAAAAAAAAATCTCAGAGAATTCTCGTCAAGAATAATATTCTCTTGTAATAAGCTTATTGTTGGCTGGTGGTAAAGTATCTCAAAAAGAATTTCGGAGTCGGCACGGTTTCCACATTCATTCTGTGAGAATGACAGAGTTCCCCGAGAAATGATGAAGTAGTTGATGATTATTAGATGAATCCATCATTTTTCGTACGCAAGACGGTCCAATTATTTTCATTTCTATTGCGAGTACGTTGTGAAAGCATGTCTGCTTTCACAATTACAATTCACGGAATAGTTCAGCCGAAACTCCGTCTGTGCAAAGAGAAAGTAGGAGTGAAAGCAAGTCTCTTAATTTTTAAAAATGTATTTTGTGTTTGCAGGTGAAAGATCAATACGTGAGTGAGTATCCAGTATTCGAAGATACCAAAGGGATTTTCGTAAAGTCGAGTTTGGAGATGGACACCGATGCAAACAGCTTCCGCGGGGGGACCCTTAGACTCAAATGCATAGGCAGTGTATACTCAAGATACAAACAAGTCAAGTGGAGTGATATCGAGGAAAAGAAACCTGGCGCACAGTCCGTCGTAGGGTCAAAAGACTTTTCATCATCGTCGTCATCATCAGGGAATCAAAGGGGCCTGAGCCCATCAGGTAAATTGACATTTCACAGCTTTCTCTCCTGCTCTCCCCTGTGAATTACAAAGAAAACTCCACTTTGTGACAACTTCCGGAAAACGGACATGATTAACTTTAATTTTGGCGTGTAAAAGCCCATTTGAAATAATTTCTTGCTGTCTTCTGTTTTTAGGTCACAGTAAGCCCCACAGTGCTTCAGATACATCTCACTTAACGTCCAGTCGCTCTAAAGTTAAGGCTTCTGTCCAACTTGTCTCCGCTGTGAATGCACTGTTCCTCGTACTACCCGTTTTCTTTTTTCAATTTCCGTCAGTTTTCTTCACTCAACAGCATCAGTACAGTTTATCAACGACGAGGTAGAGAACTAGCTGTTACGTTTAATATTTTTCTTCCGTACTCTTAAGCGTACTATGTGTAAAATATATTTCATGTATGTATACAATAATATATTTATGTATTTATATGTAACAAAATTATGTACACAAAAAAAAAATCCTAAATAGAAATAATTTTGCAGTTTTACGTCTGAAAGATCCTGAGGATGAATGTACTTTGTAGGTAAAAAAAAAATTTTTACCAAACTTTTGTGTGCATAGAATGCATTAGCAGAACAAAATTTTAGCCACCTGAAGGTACGAGGAAAAAAGTTTTAAAAAGAGCATCGTATGTCTATACAAAATTACATGTTATCATATGTAGATAGTTATAGTTTTAATGTATAAAGTGCGTCAGGAGAAAGTCCACAGTCCCTTTTCCCCGAA